>JAPKLY010001006.1:0-76162 GCA_026898435.1 Prunella vulgaris
CCTGAGGAATTGGCACTGATCCAGCAACGGGCCAGGTGGTTGATTGGTTGGTCATGAATTTGATAGGTCCATCCTCGATCACCATGTACATCTGATCATGAATGGAATAGAGATGGGCAAGAACTTTGGACTTCCAAAAATCATAGTTAGTCACAGAGAACTGTGGAAGATTACCCTCAAGACGATTAGAAGAGGATGCCATGATAATGTAGTTTTTAGAGACAAAGATTTAGTTTAGGTAGACCACCAAAAGTTTCACCTCCTAAAACTGTTGGTACTCAAAGTCAGTGGTCTTTTGAACCACGGCTCTGATACCACTTGTTGCTCTCGAAAAGAATATAATTAGTGTATGTGGGAAATACACTGAAGTCAGATTTTCTGACTTCAGGAAAATTCTCTTTCGAAACTCAGTCAGGAAGATCCTGAAGATGCTCACGGAACTGACAGTCTCAGGGACAGCAAGGACAAGTCAGTTAGGAACCAAGGAAACTGAGGCTCAAGAAATGTGCTCTCGGAAGCTCAGTAGAGATAACCCACCTACTGACCGCTTAGGCAGCTAGTCAGTTGGATAGCTATCTCAATAAGCTAGAGTTACGTGCGGAAGTGTGAGCCTTTAAGTTCTACTCATTTTATGTCCTGAAAACTTGTTTTACGTTTTGCTTAGAAATAGTTGTTATGGCTGGTGCACAAGGTAATGCTCAGGAGAATTGGTTACTCCTGAATTTGTAAAAATGATGCTGAATGTTCAGTTTATAATGGTGACAGTTTATGATCCTGAACAATAAAGTAAATCAGCACTCAGGGGCATTTTCTTAACGTGGTTCGGAGATAAACAACTCCTACGTCTACGACCTGATTTAACAGGAAGCAATCCTCTCCACTGAGGATTGGTACTTGTATTTTAATGTGCCAAATTGCACGTATAGCCTCCTTCCTCTCTAAGAAACTCAACCCTCGGGCATTTTACAAGTCTCAGTACTTCCCACCAACCTCCTCACAAACTGAGGGGTTTGGCTTCTAGTTTCCAACTAAGGGTGATAGTCCTTGTAATCTAAACAATGCTAAGGACAAGGACTATAAATCTAAGCAAATACAGAATTAAGAATTCTACTACAACACTAGGGAAATTTAAATATTCCGAGTGTTGTTTATGGTTTGCTTTGAGCATTTGGTTCTGGAGATTTTCAATCGCTTGGAAATTTCTGTAACCTTGAATTGGTGTAAGGTCATCTGTATTTATAGGGAGATATAAACAAGATCCGTTGGAGGAGATCTTTTCAAATCTTCCTATATTAGGTAGGTGCAGATGGAGTTGTACTTGATTTAACTTTTCCCATGCATAGAATGCAAATTCTCTGATCTGTCGTCTGCAGGTCTGAGGAGCATTAAATGTGGCTTACACTCCGTACATACGTGTCGCCTCCTCACTGTCTGTTTGCTCAAATGACTTGTTCTTGATGTGACTTTATGCTTCCTCGTACATTTAAAACTCTGAGTATCTCGTCATTTACTCAGGTGAAATGTTCGTCTTATTCGGAGCTGCTAACATTCCTTTTGTTCCTCAGGTGTTAACATAAATGCTAATGTTGGTCCCAAAGGCAGGTTTTAGGGAAGAATACCTTTGAACAAGTCCAGAAGGGGGGGTTGAATAGACTTGTAAGGATTCAAAAACCTTTTTCAAAATATTTTGGTTATTCAGAAAACCAGCAGACTACTGAGATAGTCTAAATTTTAAAGATGTGCGCTGTGAATTGTGCGGAAACGTTTTTAATGAAAAACAGTTTTAGGAGATGTGCACAAGTTAAGAGCAGAAAAAAATAAGACGAGACGCAAGGGATTTATAGTGGTTCGGACCAACTGTCCTACATCCACTCTCCTCAATCCAACTTGGAGTTGAGGTGCTCTCCACTAACTTACTCACTTACTCACTTACACACTTCGAGAGTACTACTCTCTTACAAATTGTCAATGCTACAATCACAATTGACTTCTCACAGCTTCTACAAAGCTTTTACAAATAATAAGTATGAATGTGGTTTTGAGTGCAAGTGATAATTCTGACAGAGTTTCGGCTAGCTTAATATGCGTGTAAATCCGATACTGAAATTATCACTGTTACTCTAATTTATAGGGTCAAATAACTAGCCGTTGGGATGGACTAGAAATCTGAGATCCTATAATCTCGTATTCAATCAATCGTTGTGATTGATTGAGTCTCCATCTTGATTACCGTCAATCTTTGCGATCTACAATCAATCAAGTTTGTCCCCTTGATTGATTGATCTTCTATTCTGGGAATCTTCCTTCTATGTCGCAAGTCAACCCTTAAAATGATTCCGAAGAATCTGGGCCTAGCACAAGACCTCAGCTGATCTGTCTCCTCAGCTGGTGTACCAGTTTGCTGATACTTGGACCTTAGCTGATGTGCAAGTCTGCTGGTGTGCACCTCAGCTGGTCTTCTTGACTTCGTCTGAATATGTCTTTTATCCATGGTCTTTGTCTTGTCTGCGATGTGCTCTCAGCTGATCTGTCTCTTCTGATATCAGTTGATCTGACTCTTCTGATATCAGTTGATGTTAACTCCTCTGATGATCTACTCTTGATACTCCAGTGTCAGCTGCTTAAATCTTCTGTCTTCTGAAATCGGCTAAGTCCTCAAGGTCTCAGCTGGTCTTCTTCTCTATGATAGCTTCGAATCTTCTAGGCCGCAAGGTAGATTCCCCCTCACTCGAACCTATCTAATCCTAACTACTAATCAGCTGACTAACAGGTTCAGCTGGTCCTATTACGAACTGATTGGTTTATTATATCATCAAAACATCTAACACAGATATCCTAACAACTAACTCTCCATTGCTTCAACAACCTTTTTTATCAGGATCTTATGAGTGTCAGTAATAGATCACTCAGCCTGATTACTCAGGCTACGTCCGCCCTCACTGAGTGAGTCCTGACCTGAGCATGCATAGAGTACTCAGTAGGGACATCATCAGTGAAAACCTTCAGGATGACGCCTCTTCATCTTCAGGACGATCTTCAGGTTCTTCAAGTCAGTCGTCTTTAGGACGAACTCTAACAACCAGAGATTTTTACATATTCTTTCAGAGAACTCGGAAGATGAAAGGTCAGAAGAAAAAAATCCTTTGTTATTCTTCTAATAAAGGTTCTACACAATTTTTTTGTTGCTCTTTGTTTTGAATTTTGTGTGTAGATTTGTTGAAGCTATTTGCTATTACTTTGATGTTGTATTTCCTCTCTCTATTTCTTCTATTGTGTGTATGGTTGAAGCTATGTGTATTTGCTTTGAGTTTTTTGTTTGACGCGATAATTTAAATCGCAATAGTGAAAAGGATTTATCTCAAGATTTATATAGTTATAGAATTATTATAAATTTGTGTTATGATTCACGTGTCATGAAAGAAAATCCATTTTCATGGTTTGTGATTTAAGTTTTTTAAGTGTTGATTGATACTTATAATGGTGTCGTAGTTAAAAGTTTTTTAATGTGTTATACATATATATATATATATATATATATATATAAATAGTTAAAAAAATAATTTGATGTATGTAGAATATATATATATATATATATGTAAATAAATTGAAAAATATATAATATATTGAAATCATTTTTAAGAGTGTCATTAAGAATTTGAGAAAGTAGATTCTTATAATTTACTTATCAATTTTGAGGATTTTTTTTACTTGCATTGATGTCCTTGCTGCATATAACAAGCTGATTTCAGGTGCTTAGTTTTTATGTTACAATTTGGAACTTTCAATTTTTAGTTTATTCATTTCATGGCGTAAGATTACGTAAAATAATGTGTTGACTAATAAAAACTATATACATATATATCATAATAAGCTATTTTATGTCTATTTATATAGTAACTAGTAATTCTACCGTGATGTTAATACCTTGTTTTGATTAGATTTTGATGTATGCAAAACATATATTTATTGAATGGATACTAACTTTGTAGATGAACTTAGAAAGGAAAGGAATTTACAGTTTAAAAGAAAAGTCTACATCTGCAGAATTGATGAACTTACAGCTGGACAAGACCTTGCAACTATAAGTTGTTCCTACAGCTGGATTTGAATTTGCAGGAGTTGAAGCTGCAAAGTTCAAGGGAACCTACACTGAGAAGACCGTTTGAAGATTAAAGTACAAGATTACTTTAAAGAGGATTATTAACACCATTATAACTCAGATTAGTGAAGCAATTCTGCACTCACTAAAGAGTACTTAAGGAAGGTCTTATCTTGAAGATCTGGAAAATTATTGAAGATTAATTTAAAGATGAACCAGAATTTTGAAGATAAATAGTTCAACTAGTACTATTCTATGTGAATGAGGAGGATCACCTTACACATGTCAGATTTATAGAGAGAAAGAGGAGTCTTATCCAGAATTCAAATTTGAATTTCTAACGGATAAGCCACACCTCTTCCACTATAAACAGAAGAGGATTTCAGAGGCTACAACAACAACAACCTGAGCAAGCAAGCATTCACCCTGATCAAATCTACAGCCAACATATATCTGAGAGAGCTTATCCATTTTTAACTTTTTTTGTGATTCATAGGATAGTTGGTTAGGATTTCTTAGAAAGAATCGCATCTTTGTTGTTGTTCCCTCACACTTTATTATTTGTATTCTACGTTGTGTAGATATATTTCTTTGTGAGGATTTTACATTGAAACTCTGTGTGAGTTTGTATTCTTAGTTAATAAGTTAAGTATTCTCTTTTACTTAGATTAAAATCTGTGTGAGATCTAGTTCTAAGGGGGAATTACTTGTACTGATCTTTATGATCTCGTCTTAGTGAATTTGGCACCTAAGTGGTGTAACAGTGGATGTAGGATGTTTTATTCCTAGACTCTGAACCACTATAAAACTTCTGCTCCATTTACATTACTTTATTTATTTACTGCTTTATATATTGCATATTTAAATTCTGTTACATTCATCATTGCTTTTAAAAATTGCATAAAATTTTGTGTTTTCACAAAGGAACTGAAATCTACAACTGTAGACTCCTTAGTCACTCAGATGTTAGTTTCATTGTTCACATTGTTTTTCATTAACACACACTTTATTTCCGCTTCACATTAGAGGTTTTTCAATACACTCTCAAGTGTGAAAACCCCTCTTATATTGACTACAACTTGTTCGTTTTAGTTTGAATTTTTTTTAACTTTTCAGCTGTTAACTTCTATAGTCTACAGTTGTAACCTTTGTAGTCCAAAACTCTTGTAGACTGATTGTTTTTAAACTTATAGAAGGTACTTGGAAGGTGCTAGTATCCCTCTTTTGAAAAAGTTAAAAATTGTTTTGAAGGCCTATTCACCCCCCTCCTCTCTAGACCTTCACCACTTATAAGGGAACAAGTGGTATCAGAGCAGTTGGCTTGCCACTACTTTGATCAGTACCTAGCTAGATCCTTTTCATTTTTGAAAAACACACCTGCGTACTTGCATGGCTCCTAAAATGGTGAAGTCCAAGGTTCCTATGTTCTCTACTGAAGACTATGAGAATTGAAGACCAGGATGCAAGCACATTTATCTGCCATCAATGATGAAATGTGGTCAATCATTGAAGAATGTCCAATAACCATTGAGAATGCTAACACTACAGCTGGTCAGTCAACTGGACTAGCTCATATCATCCTCAAACCTAGAAAGGAATGGACAGATGATGACAAGAGAAGGTCAAATCTTAACAATGATGCGAAGAACACTATTTATCACTCTTTGGATAAAATTGTGTTTAGCAAGATCAAAAACTGCAAGACTGCAAAAGACATATGAGAGATGTTGGAAATAATTTGTAATCAAAGAAAACAAACTCATGATAGCAGTTCAAAATTATGAGAACTTTAAAATAAAATCTGGAGAAGTTCTTGAAAAGTTTGAATCAAGATTCATTGAAATACTCAATGAGCTAGACTCACTTGAAAAAGAATTCTCACAGAGGGAAATGAACATGAAAGTTCTTAGAGGATTACCTTCTGAGTGGGACATGAAAATGATTACCATGAGAGAATCAAAGGATTTATCTAAGATACCTTTGAACTCTTTTCAGACTTGATGTCTTATGAGCTCGACATCAGTAGAAGAAAAGAACCTGACAGTGCAAAGGTTACAACTCTAGTAGCTGGCAACCTTTGCAGCTACAGATTTTGATGAAGAAGACTTGGCTCTTTTTATAAAGCAGCTCAATAAATTTGGAAAGTGGACCAAGAAGAAGCAGTTCACTCCAAGGGATGATGGTAAGGTAAAATCTTTCCGATGTAACTCCACATATTTGTGTTACAACTACAGAAAACCAGGGCATTACAACAAGGATTGTCCATAACCCAAGGCAGAGAAGTACACAGATGAAGATGTTGATAGGCAAACTAAGGCGAACTACTAATGGAGGATTAATGAAATAAATGGCTCAAGGTTAAGGAGTTCGCCAGGAGCTCGCCAAGTTGGCACTTTGCCACGTCACTACATTTGACCAGTCAGAACCAGGATGTAAGAGGGAGCTCGCCCAGGAGCTCACTCAGTTGACCAAGAGCCACGTCATCAACACCTAACCAAGTTATCACAAGGAGAGAGGGAGCTCGCCTGGAGCTCGCCCAGCACCAGAAGACAAGGCCCAGTCCTACTACCATAAACACATCCCAGAACAACACAAGGCAAGGGAGCTCGCTAAGGGGCCCGCCCAGTCCGAAGTGAAGCTAATAGCTACAAAGGGAATCAGTAGTGATGTTGTATGGCAAAGTAATGTAATTAGGGTATAGTAGTGAGTAAAGACAGGTGTTAAGTACACTTGTCAGCACATTAGGCTAATTAAGCCCACTAAGTGCTACCTCATTACATGCAAACCTATAAATAGGTCTCTTGTAACCCATTTCTCTCTCTAAGCTCATAATACTACAATTACTTTCTCTCACTACTCTCTCTCTCTCTTAAAAACTCTCTCAAGAACACATTACTAAGATTATTGTTTGGTAGGATTTCAGGATAATTGCAGCCACTTAAACACTCAATTAGTTAATTCTACCAACAATTTGGCGCTAGAAGGAGGGTGCCGAACCTCTAATTTTATAAATTTGAGAGAAAATGTGAGGAAATTTGAAGGTGTTCTTGAAGAAACTCAAGAACACTTGAAGATTTGAAGGAATTTCCTAGAAACTTGTTGTTTTCTAGAATTTTGTGGACTAAAACAAAGGAACAAAGACTCTGAATGCATGCATGTTTGTGATTAAACCAAATTCTAGAAAAATCACTTGTATGCAAGGCTAGAAAGATCTTTGCAAAACCCTTACCTTTGCTGGAATTCCTTTGAAGATAAACTACTACCCTAGCTGGACAATGTCTAAAGACAACACTCACACCACTTCGACCACCAGGAGGTGGAAATGGAGTGCGCCCCAGAAACATCAGGCTGATGGTGAGACATCACGTTAGTGAGCTCCTCAGCGAGCTGAGAGACAAACTAATACCACCCCAGCGGCACAGGACGGATTGAGCCCAGCTCTCCAGGAACTCCTCCAGAACCCTGGCGAGCTGGAGCGAGCTATTGCTGCACTCCAGAGAGTCCAAAGGCAGCAACAAGATGAAGCTCAGCGAGCTCCCACCACTACAGCCAGAGAGCAAGAAACTAGGCGTACTCAGGCCACCCAACAAAGGGAGCATGCTGGCGAGCTCCCAGCTGAACAGGAGGTGAGCTCCTTTAGAGCTCGCCATCATCGTAACACCGCCGGGAAGGCGAAGGTTGCTGATAGGCTTGGCTCACAAGGTGGGCGAGCTACTGCCTACACAAAAGTCTCAGCGACCCACCAATCCAGGGAGGTCCTCTAGGGAAGTCTGGGGCCTAGATGTGAAGAAACGGCCCAAGAGTCCATGCCTGCTTCATCTCGAGGAGATGAGTCGAATCTACGTCCGCGTAGGTCCACACACGAAAGACTAAGGAGGCCAGCCTCAGATAGACTTGGCCCGAATGGCGTACGCCAGTTCCAGCACATCACAAATGGGCTGCCCCAGAGCGAGGGACTGCGGGGTCGTACGTCCATGAGGCGTACGGTCCTTGAACAGCCTCCACATGAGGCAATCCACGATGATGAGCTAGCAACCTTAAAGAAGGCTGTAGAATAGCTTCAAATGCAGGTGGCCGCAAAGAACGGTGGAGTCGATGCCACCACACTCCCGGTGTCACCATTAGCACCTTCCATCCTGAGGGTACCGGTGCAAAAGAAGATACAATTCCCGGTGATGGCCGCATATGAGGGAGATTTTGATCCCAAAGTTCATATTTCGAAGTATGTGGACTTCATGATTTCTGTGGGAGCGTCGGATGCCACTCAGTGCAGGAACTTCCCGCTGACCCTGGGGGACCAGGCACATAGATGGTTCTCCTCACTTACCCCCGGGTCAATTCAATCGTTCAGCCAGTTGACAAGGGAGTTCTTGTCCCACTTCTCCGGTTATGGCTCATACCTAACTCAGAAGCACAAGCTCGCCAATATACACCAAGGAGACAGTGAGTCGGACCAGCAATACTTGGAGCGGTTCGATAAGATCCTACTAGAAGGCGAGTCGGTCAGCGAGGACACCAAGATCATGGCCGTCATGGCCGGACTGAAGAAGGGGACCGAATTATGGAAGGAGATGCACCTGTCTTGCCCAAACACCTATGCCAAATTCCGACATAAGGCAGGGGTGTACGTGGCTATGCAGGAGGCACTATTGAAAGAGGTAGGTGGTGCCGAGGAGAAGAAGACACAGGTGAAGAAGTCTGGGGGCACCTACAAAGCCCCCAGAAATTTGAAATCTTTCGACGGGGACGAATACAAAGAGAAGCTGAATCAAGTCCTGACTGTCTCCGTCGACCATGTCTTTACAGCGGTCAAAGATAAAGCAATACGGAACGATCTGAGAAAGATCCGGCAGGACCGCAGCAAACTCAAGCTCAATAAATTATGTGTTTACCATCAGAGTATCGGTCACTTCATCAGCGAGTACCAAGACCTGCTTAAACAGCTGTGGAAATTTTACGAGGATGGTAAGCTGACTGAGTTCGTGAAGAAAGCACCGGCAAAGAGGCCAAGACAGTGGGGGAGGGAGGACACTGATGATGAGGACGAGGAAGTTGAGGACCACCGCGGCCTGAACAACAGACGTAGGGGATCTCCTCTTCCACCTGCGCAACAAGATCCGAACCGGGAAATTCTCGTCCTTGAAGATTTGACAGGACCTGTCGGGGGGCTTGAAGATGGAAGGCAATCCTTGTCCAAGAGGCAGAGGAAGGCAGAAGTACAGGCTGCCAATCAAGTGCAGGAAGGCAGTTCCGGCTCCAAGCCCGCTACTAAACCCACTATTGAGCTAACATTCTCTCAGACGGACTTGGAAGGTATTTTGACTCCCCACAACAACTCATTAGTGATTAGCGCCAATATCATGAACACAAAGGTCCACCTGCTGCTAGTGGACACATGCGCCTTCACCAACATACTCTTCAAGAAGACCCTAGATCTGCTAGGTGACAACGAGTCGTATATAGAACCTTGTAATCATAGGATAGTAGGGTTTGGAGAAGCTGTAACCATCCCCCTAGGTAGTATTAGGTTGAGTGTCGAGCTTGTATCGGTCGAGGACCCAGAAAGGAGGCTGACTAGACCCATAGATTTCCTTGTAGTAGATCAGCAGTCGACCTACAACGGGTTCCTCGGCCACCCCTTTATTCATGCAATCAAAGCGGTATGTTCAACCTACTACTACTGTCTTAAAATCCCTACTCCTAAAGGTGCCGGGACAGTCAAGGGCGACCAAAAGAAAGCAAGAGAGTGTTTACTCCAAGTCTAGAGTCGCCAGATTAAAATATCAGACGCGCAGTTACATATACTTGAAGACGGAGAACACCCTTCGGTGGATGAGCCAAACATCTTGGACGTCATCTCAGTTGAGACTGAGTTGATGGAGGTGGACAACCAGCCGAAGGAGATGGAGGTAGTCCAAGCATATGCACTAGTTGAAGCCCAGCAGGCGGCACTGATGGAGGTGGATGAAGTCCTGCAGGGGGAGAAACCAGCAGACCCAGTCACACAGGAGTCAGAGGAGGCTCGTGAACCCACCTGCGTTGACGAAGGTGGAGAAGACCTCAAACCCTGAGTGGGTTACAAGCCGATGGCGAAGAAGGACTGGGATAAGCTCATCAGTGATCCAAGATGGAAAAATGAAAAGAGGAAAACCACCCCCGTGGAGGAGTTTAGAGCGATCCAGGTGGACCCCAACAAAGCAGACTTAGAACTTTTCATAGGTTCTGAGCTGCTGGAGCCATACAGAAGTAAGATGGAGGAATTCCTAAAGTCCAACCTGGATGTGTTTGCCTGGTCCCATGAAGACATGACAGGAATCCCGGTAGAGTATGCATGCCACAGATTGAATATCGACCCAATGAGAAAATCCGTCCGACAAAAGCGAAGGAAGTATGGACCAGACAAGTATGAAGCATTGACCACGGAGGTGAAGAAGTTGCTCGACAACAAGCTGATCGAAGAGGCGTTGTGTCCGCAGTGGGTGGCCAATCCCGTACTAGTTAAGAAACTGAATGGAGCATGGAGACTGTGCATCGACTTCACAGATCTCAACGCGGCGTGCCCGAAGGATAACTTCCCACTGCCCCACATTGATCAGCTAGTTGATAACACTGCAGGCCATGAAATGATGACATTTGTGGATGCTTTTGCAGGTTATCACCAGATAGCGATGCACCCAAACAACCAGGAACACACGGCGTTCTACACCAACAAGAACATATTCTGCTGGGAAAGGATGTCGTTTGACCAGCACATCAGATACACAATGGAGGTGTACGTGGACGACATAGTAGTCAAGAGCTTGCGGAAGGAGGACCATCTAGGCCACCTTAAGCAGGCCTTTGACATACTGCGCCACTACAACATGAAGTTAAACCCAAAGAAGAGTAGTTTCGGCGTACATTCAGGGAAGTTCCTGGGACATTTGGTGAGCCAAAGAGGGATCGAAGTCAACCCATCCCAGGTGAAATGCATCAAGGAAATGAAGCCGCCTTACTCGGTGCAAAAGGTTCAAAGACTGATCGGGTGCTTGGCAGCTTTGAACCGATACATCTCCAGATCTGGTGATCGAAATCGCCTATTCTTCGAAGCAATCAAAGTTAAACCTCCAGATGATTTTCGATGGACAAACGAGTGTCAAAAGGCCTTTGAGAGCATCAAAGAGTACCTGGCCAACACACAAATCATATCAAAGTCGGAGCCTGGAGAGAAGCTATACTTATACCTGAAGGCATCAGAGGTGCCCATCAGCTCAGTGCTAGTCCGAGCAGAAGGAAAGACACATCTACCGGTGTACTATGTGAGCCAAACTTTGCATGAAGCAGAGTTGTGATACTCACCCACAGAGAAACTGGTCTACGCACTGGTGATGAGTGTTAGAAAGTTGCGGCCGTATTCTTTGACCACCAGGTGGAGGTGTGGACGACATTCCCGCTAAGGCAAATACTGCACCGGCCAAACACTGCAGGACGCTTGTTGAAATGGTCACTTGAGGTTAGCCAATACGGTATAACCTACACACCCCGAACAGCGATCAAGGGACAAGCGCTCGCCGATTTCATCGTCGAGCTAACTTTCCCACAAGATCCGTCGAGGGGACGTATAGTTCCGTGGCACCTCTACGTAGATGGATCATCAACTAGCACAGCAACAGGAGTCGGTGTAGTACTAATAAGCCCAGACAGACAAGTCTTCACCTCTACGATCAGATTTAACTTCAGAGCCACCAAAAATGAAGCAGAATATTAAGCATTAGTAGCTGGACTTAGGTTATCATTAGTTGTGGGGGCAACCAATCTTCAGATTTTCGGATATTCCCAGCTAATAATATCCCAAGTCCGGGGGAAATATGAAGTCAAGGACCAGCAGATGGCGCTATACTAAAAGATAGTGGAGCACCTGATCTCACTGTTCAAGCAAGTTTACATTGAGCAGATCCCGAGACTGGAGAATACACAAGCAGATGCATTAGCCCAACTAGCTACGAGTAGCAGTGAAGCTGAACTGACAGAGGTCGTCGTCACGAATCTTAAGGACCCCTCGACGTCTGATTATAAAATAAATTAGACCTCGAGTGGGGGCAGGAAGAAGGCGATGATTGGCGCACTCTAATCGAAAATTATTTCAAGGATAGATCGGTCCCAGAAGATGCATGGGAGACTAGTCGGCTGGTGAAGCAAGCAGCCAGATACACACTGGTGGATGGCCAACTTTACAAGCGTGGATTCTCTCTACCTCTACTCAAATGCTTATCAGAAAAGCAGGGGTTTGAGGTGTTAGAAGAAATCCACCAAGGAATTTGTGGGAGTCGCGCTGGGGGGCAAGTTTTGGCATACAAGACGATCAGACAAGGGTACTATTGGCCCACTCTGCGCAGAGATGCCATTAGCTTTGCCCGGAGGTGCAGGAAGTGTCAGCTGTTCACACCAAACATTAACACTCCTGCGAGCCAACTTAAATCGATCTTCAGCCCATGGCCTTTTGCAAAATGGTGTATCGACTTGATCGGCCCATTCCCACCTGGCAGAGATTGTGTAAAGTTTGTCGTAGTAGAGGTATACTATTACACAAAATGGGCTAAAGCCGAAGAGCTCACAACTATAACGCAGGAGAGAATGATCAGCTTCATATGGAAAAATCTGATATGTCAGTTTGGACTCTCGCAGTCAATCGTGATGGACAATGGCAGGCAGTTTGACGGCCAGAAGTTGAGAGAATTCTGCAGTTCGTGGAACATCAAGAAACACTACTCAACGCCATACCATCTGCAGTCGAACGGACAAGTTGAAGCAGTGAAAAAGATTTTAAAACATGTGTTGAAGATTCGCCTCTAAGATAAGAAATGTAGTTGGGCATATGAGCTTCCAGAGGTGTTGTGGTCCAACAGAACTTCATATCGAGCCAGTACCGGTGAGACCCCATTTGCATTAGCTTTTGGAATAGAAGTAGTCATACCGGTGGAAGTCTAGAACCAGACTTGGAAGGTAGTGGGTTACGACGAAGAAGGTAACGATGAAGCTTTGGCAGTGGAGAAAGACCTGCTTGAAGAGACCAGAGCCTCGTCGGAGCTAAAGAACGCTACGTACAAGTAAAGGGCAGAAAAGTACTACAACTCCCAAGTACGAAATAGAAATTTTAAGGTTGGGGAGTTGGTATTGAGAAAGAAGCTAGCAACGCCACCCGGTGTGTTTGGACCAAACTGGGAAGGACCATTCCGGGTCACCACAAGCTGGGCAAATGGGACGTATGATCTCGAAGACATGGACGGGAAAGCTTCATCATATACTTGGAGCGCAGCACACTTGAAGAAATATTACCAGTAGCAGTGGAAGGGTTGAGTATGAAAAGAATCCATCACAGAATGAATGCTCAGAAGAATGCTTATATGCCCTGGAAGGAGAAGCTGCTACATTTTCTTGAGGAGTCTGTCCAAGACCATGTGTGTGTCACTCTCTCAGTCTCCCAAGGTCGAAATGATAGATTCATTGTACAAACGTGTGTCAAACACTAAAGATGAAGTGAAGAAACTGGTGATCAGTGTCTACATCGGTTCAAGAAGTTGGAAGAAAACAGAGTATATGCAGTTGTTGGCAGTATGGGAAGGTGAACCATAACTTGTAAATAGATTAGCTAGAGGTCCGCATCAGGAATGTTGATGACGACCTATGTAAATATTGTTACTCAATAAAGATAGAGTTTTTTCGAAAATTATCTATTCAAGCTCAAAACACGCAAGGACTTAGGTCCCAAAACGTTATCTAAAGCTCGAGGCAAAGGCCAAAGTGCCCAGGTTCACTAAGTGTCCTTCTTAAAAGATCACTAAGCGCCCATTACCTAAAGTTAGAAAAAATTCACAAAAGACGCTTTAAAAATGTCTAAGGTAAGGATTTTAAACTCAATCGCCCAAAGTGAATAAAGCACAACTCGCTGCCCTAAGCGGCGTAAGACGAACAAATAAGTGCCAAATAAGAAAGTATGATTTGTAGTCCTAAGCGATGTAAAACGAACAATTCACTTCCCAAAGTGGAATAAGACAAACAATTGCGTACAAACAAGAGTTAAATACGAGCTAATAAAAGATAATAACGTGCGAAAAAAATTAAATTAAAGGCAAATCGAACAGAAAGTTTAAATTCATTAAAAAATACTTAGAAATTTTCTAAGTATAGGGAGTGGTGTTGGTTACAAAGGCCAACCAACTAGCCATCTTTGGAAGCAAAAAGCCCCTACTGGGCGAACTACAAGAGCTCAACGAGCTACTACAACTTGAACAAAAACAAAATGAAAAAAAGATGAAAAACATCAAGTCTTGGGAGCAATGGGGGGCAGTGCCAGCAGCAGAGGGGGCATCGGTGGTGGCGACCTCAGTAGGGACCTCGGCAACAACCTCCTGACCAGTCGGGGGAGAAAGAGTTAGCATCTCCGTGATGTTCTCCAGCCCACTGGTTTCCAACACACTGGTGTCAATCATAATGTCCCCCGTCAGAGTCTGCATTTGCTCGTCCGTGGGGGGAGTCTGAGGAGTTTGTTGACCTTCTTCACCAGTGGGGACTTCACCAGAAGTGATGACCTTGAGGCGTGGGGGGACGAAGTCCAAGTTAATCCCAAACTGAGCGAGGTCGCTGATGTCCAGCTCAGTGTTATCGGGGATCTTGTCATTTCCCATACACTCCTTAAACTCTATGACAAGTGCCTCCCACTAGTCATCTTTATTGGATAGGGCCTACTGGAAAGCACGCAAGACCTCGTCATAGCATAGTATGAAGCCGAGGTCTGTTGAAGCCGTTTTCGCGAGCTCCAAAGCCTCTGGTGAAATTGAAATGTCGAGTTGGCTTTGGAGCTCGGCCATCCGATTCGCCTTGGCGGCGACCTCCTCCCGCAACTGGGTGCAGTCGACCTGGTTGCCCTTGTTCGCCTCCCTCAACAGGGTCATCTCCTCTCTTGTTCGAGCGAGTTCTGTTCTGTTGGCGGCGAGCTCTTGGCGAGCTACTTCAAGTTCAACCTTCTGACAGTTGAAATCAGCTTGAAGTCTCTCAAATTTGGACAACGCATCTCGCTCAGCCAACAGCGATGCCTTCGCTTTCTCCTCGGCCACTACCAAGGCCTCCTCAGCCATCTTGACGTCATCTCCTAGCCGATTGACAAGATTCTTGGTTTCATGACGGGCTCGATCAGCCGCCGAAATGTCATCGGTAACCATTTGAGCGGCGGTAAGAGCCCCGCAAGCATAATGCATTGCCAACCGAGCAAGGTCCGCTGGCCTCTGCCTCTCTATCAGAGTTAGTCGGAGAGGGGGAGATACTTGGGAGCCTCAGAGAAGATCTGGTGAGCTCGCCCAGACGGTAGGTTCCGCACGCTCACCAGCGCTTTAGATCGTTCGGCATTGTGAAGGACCTCAGGCTGCTCGGGATAAGAAGCGGTGGCATACCTACAAATAAACAAGTAAACGTGAAATGCTTGTCAAAATATTCAATATCAAGTATAATACCCAACTCCGAACACTTGAAGATATTTGCTTACCCAAATCTGGCGGGGTCAAGCCCAAGTAGTGTATCATCCACTATCGGGATCCCGTAGGGAGATGGAGGCAAAGCACTCTGAGGAGTTGGGGGAGCTTGAGTGGAGTGAGGAGCAGTCGATCGCACAGAGCCGCCTTGGACGGAGCTAGACCCACCTCGCCCACTTCGCTCGGAGTTCTCATCTCGCAAAGGGACCCTGGATCTCTTTTGAGTTGGGGCGTCCTCCTCACCCACCCGTGAACCGTCGCCGCGGTCAAGGCCTTCTTCGTATGTTGAGGTGGAGGCTGAGGAGTTCGCTCAGGGCTGGTCGTACCTCGCCCACCATCCCTCCTGGTCTTGGCGAACTGGGTGTTAGTAGGAGGTTTGGCTGAAGCTTTCTTCTGGGTGCCAGGACCCCCTGCTTTCTCCTTAGTAGGGGCGGACTCGGCGAGCTCTGTTCTCTTGTTAGTCGCCAAGACTGAAGCCGACGGCACTCCTTTCTTGTTTGGGCGAGGTGGCCCCATTGCTAGCTTGCGAACTAATGTATGATAAGCTTCGGAAACTTCAATCGGTAGGATCGCGACTGTTACGCCTTGATCTACGCAAGTGTAAAAAATTGACAAAAGTTAGCAAAGTTGATAATATATGCAAACTGAACGAGCTTAGGAAAGATATATACCCGGAAGCTCCTAAGGATTGCGGTTAGAGCTTTTTTTTTTCCATTCTATTATTATTTTTAAATTTTTAGTTTTTTTTAATTATTAGTCTTTCTTAAGCAGGATTTCAAAGTTTAATCAATTTTTTTAATTTAAAATAATTTTAAAATAATATTAAAAATATTATTTTTAAATCAACATAAATCCTAAGTTTTAAATATTAAATCTACATTAAAAATGCATTTTTAAAAGAATTAAGTGATTTTTAAGTTAATAAGTGTTTTTATATAAGTTTTTAAACAATATTTTATCAATTTTAAAATAATTTAGTTTATTAAAATTATAAATTTTTATAGCTTTTCTATATGATATGTAAATTATTTTTAGATTTTAAAATTTATTTATTAAGTAATTTACTTTAAAAATTACTTTCCAGTATAAATGACATATTCTCATAATTAATTAATGTCAATTAACATTATAATAAGATATTATTATAAAAATAACATTTTAATAATTACTCCTCCGCCCACAATAAATAGTTCATATTGTTTTATTTGTTGGTCCAAGAAAAATAGCATTATTTCTAAAGTTGAAATAATTATTCTTACTTACATCCTTCAATGTTCATTTATATACACCATTTGTCATCAAATCTCACATAATATATTTTAAAAATAATTTATTTTGTACTTGATTTAACTATAATATTCTTACTTTTTATGTATTATATTTACTTTTTAAATAATTATGTTAAACACAATAAAATTAAATATTGTGGATGAAGGGATTAATTTTTATGATAACTAAAATTTAGTGATCAAAATTAAAATTAAAGTAAACTTTGATTATTAAGATTAATACCAATATTATTTAATAGAGCTCCCTCAATAACACCAAGTTTTACCTTGGACACATGGCTATACCTCATTAGCTATATTTAAAAACTGTCAACGCCTCTCCTACGAGCCAATGCTTCGAGGACCCAACCCAATTAATAACGGCCCGTTCGATTTTAGATAAGTGGGATCCGCTTTTAATCTGACGGCTCCTATTTGTCTGTGATATCGAGCAATGGAATGCATAAAATCTGACAGGCGTGATGGCAAAGTAATACCCCGTGAAAGTTCTGCTGCAAAATAAGTTAGAGAAATCATGAGCCAAAGACAGTTGTACACGTCATTTATTTTTGGTAACTTAGGTAGAATAGCTGTCAAGAGTGGGCAATTGATTATATTTTAATTTTTACCGTACACAGTGTGCACCCGGATGTAGAGGAACAAACACGTACAAAAGCGTGTCTATATATGTCATTTAATGATATTATCAAATCACAGGAAATTGGGGAAGTGGAGAAGAAACAAAAATAATTACTCTTTCAATTCTCTCTCTCCATCCCCTGTTTTCTCTCTCTACATTTGCTTTTGCTATGCCTATGGGCTCTGTTCTCCGTCTATAGCTGAGAATTGGGAAAGTCGATATTTGATACGGCGGCAAATATATATCTATATCTATATATAAAATAATAGAGAGAGGAGAGGGAAAGAGAGAGAGACGTCGAGATAGAGAAGAGGGGCAGACATGGGATGTTTCCTCTGCTCCGGTGATCCGTCAAATGCAAAGAAACAACTGAAACAGAGATCGAATAATAGAAAATATAATCGGTGTGCAAGAGACGATCATGCACAAATCCCACCAGGTATTACATGATGTTGTTGATCTCATTCTAATCGCGCTTATAGAATTCTGGGTTTAAGAAATCAGTCGATTTTATTTATTTGTTTATTCATTCCGCACATTCTGGAATGTCGGACGTGCGCTTTGAAACCAAATTGAACGCTGTTTTATTTTTATATATTGATACGGTCAGATTTTCCTGTTTGTTGCTTTGCATGGTCGATTTGTGCCCCTTTTCTTTGGATATGATAATTTCTTCTCGAATTTGGTGCGTGATCTTACGCGTCGATAACCATAAATTATCTTTTCCCTGATGTTGGGTTGATGAATTTGTTACGGCTTTTACCGTTTCAAGTATTTTGTTGGTGTATAGGATTTTTGTGCATGTACATGTTTTCATTTAGCACTGTTGCATCCAATTAGGATTTTTTACTTATTTTTGTAATTTTCTTTCTTTAAATTTCACCCGTTAACGAAATTCAAAATGGAAAATGTGTTTAGCTCTAAATCTTTACATAACTTTTTTGTTGTTGTTTAGAGAGATCGCCTAAATTTGTGAAGGATGAATATCCAATCGAAAAAGTATCTGCTACAGAGGTTTCAGAAGGTGGCCCTTGTGATGAGGGGGCCAGCCCCTCCAAAATGCCGACCTTCACCTTTGCCAGTTTAGTTGCTGCAACCCAGGGCTTTAAGGATGAAAATTTTCTTGGTGAAGGAGGGTTTGGAAAAGTTTATAAAGGCAGTTTGCCAGTCACCAATGAGGTGGGTTAGATTTATATAATAAAAGTTTACTGTGGAAGAAGATATAGTAATCTTTATTGGTAATTTGCAGCTTGTGGCTGTTAAGCAGCTCGATCGCTATGGATGCCAAGGGCGTAGGGAATTTGTGGTTGAAGTCTTAACGTTAAGCATGGTAAATCACCCCAATCTTGTTAACTTAATGGGTTTTTGTACTGAAGGGAATCAAAGGCTGTTAGTCTACGAGTACATGCCTCTAGGTTCTTTGGAGGACCATTTATTTGGTAGGTCTTCGTTCCTCTTGTCACAAGTATTCTTTGTTTTACTGAAAAGTGTTAGTTGTGTACAAGAGTGTCACTCGCTCGTTTTAAATATGGGAAATTAAGTTGCTCTGTTTGTGTGTTTTAGGACCTTCTCGAAAAAGGTTGGATTGGAACACGAGGATGAAGATAGCAGCTGGTGCAGCACAGGGGTTAGAGTATTTGCATGATAAGATGAAAAACCCCATTATATACCGCGATTTGAAGTGCTCGAATATATTGCTAGGGGAAGGATATCATCCTAAATTATCCGATTTCGGTTTAGCTAAAGTGGTTACTTCAGGGGATCAGACCCATGTTTCCACAAGAGTTATGGGCACATATGGATATTGTGCTCCTGATTATGCAATGACGGGTCAACTTACCTTCAAATCGGATATCTATAGTTTTGGTGTCGTTCTTTTGGAGATTATCACCGGAAGGAGAGCCATTGACAATCGAAAAAGTGGTCCAGAGATTAATCTAGTCTCATGGGTACGTATGCATAATTTCTGTTCTTTATTATGCTTTTCTGTTTTTGAAGAAGGAAAAGATATACTAATCTATAATCATGCCATTTAGTAATATCCCATCATCACATATAATCCAAATTATAATGTAGTTAAATTGCTTATTTGTTTTAAAGTTCCATTACCTAGTTGATTATTTGTCATGAACTTTACATGTCCAATAGCATACTCAAAAATTGCTCCACTAACAAACCGATTTGATAGTGGGCCAAGTGATATATCCAAACTTTTCTTGATTCCTTTAGCACAGGACAGCTGATTTCTTATTCCTTCTCATTCTATCATCCATTATGCACGTAAACATCTACATAGTGCTCATTTTGAAATGCATTACATGCCCCGATTTGTTGATTGAAACAAAAACTACATACTTTCGATTGTCAGGGGAAAATGTTTTGTTTGATCTGGTAAATTTGTCAAGTCATGCTTTCACAACACTTCTTTTTCACAAATGGGATTTCGTACTGTTAACTTTCACGAATGTTGTGTATGCATAATTGTCCTGGAATTTGAAATCATTTTGCTCTAAATAAAAAATAAAAAATAAGGTAACATGATGCAAGACAATTGGTACTTTTAAGTACATGCATTAGTTGATTCATGTGTAAGTATTGGTTGTTTCATTATAAAATGATAGTTGCGAACCAACTGTATAGTATAACAGTTCAACATAAGATAAACTCAATGTTTATTTGCAGGCAAGACCACTATTCAAGGATCGGAAAAAATTCCACCTAATGGCTGATCCATCACTTAACGGCCAATATCCCGTTCGAGGGTTGTACCAAGCTCTAGCAATAGCTGCAATGTGTGTCCAAGAGCAACCTAACATGCGACCCCTCGTAGCTGATATCGTGACTGCTTTAAGTTTTCTTGCTTCTCAGACGTACGATCCAGATAACCATGGTGTCCAAACTCCGGGTAGGAGCCTCGGTTTGCGCAGACCTAGAAGAGACGGTGAAAGCAAATGCGCTACGAGCTTCGACGACAACAAGAACCACGTAGAAGCACTCTGTCTTTAGGTGCTTTTACTACAATCAGCATATATACATATATATTTATATATACCTGTCATCGGTTTTGATATCACAGATGATGATACAGGTAAGCTCTCTCTATATGTAAAGCTACATGCTCTCAGGCAAACAAAAGTTACAATAAAAGGCTAGTTGCCTTTTCTGATTTATTATTTCTGTAGACATTTTGTGATATATTTTCACTTGGGGAAATGCTAAAATTTGTAAATTTTGATGATTGAATAATAGGAAGTTACTTTAGTTGTATTTCCAGGAAGATGTTGCTCGCTGCCACGACAGGGGATTGTTTTAGGACATTTTTAGAATATAAATTCGATCTACTGATTTTTAGAGAGTTCAAAAGTAATTGTCTAATTCGTAAATGGTTTGATATCTCTAATTGTAGAATAAAAATATTCACTACTTGTAAAATAAAAAATGATATAGGATGAATATTTGTAATTGAAAATGTCACGTTCTCAGTTTCGCAAATTGTTATATAAAATATTCTATAAATGTGGAATCTTTAAAATAATTCAAATTAAAAAATTTGTAGATCTTGAAAACAATTCAAATTAAAAAATTTGTAGACTGATTGAATTGAGTCTAGGAGAGTTTTTTCCAAATTTTTATGCAAGAATAATTTCAGGTCTTTTGTTCATGAATTATGCCACTATATAAGCAAATGCAAATTTCAAATATAGTTTTTCGTCAATATTTATGTGTATTAATATTTTTCCACAATAAAAAAAGAAGTGTTACAAGCTATTTAAATATTAATTTTTTATAAATATTTATTAATTTTTATAAAAATAATTATTTTTTCATACAATAACATATGTAAAGTAGTGAAGTGTGTATTACTCAAATAACACAAATTTTCTTACTCAACGGAAAAATATGTGTTTGCACAAATATGTAAAAGCACCTTTTTAGATTGTGTTACCATAAGGACAATCATATGTTATTGAAAAAAATAAATTTGTGCTACTATTATAGAAAATATGTGTTTATGTTAGAACAAATGTGTATTAATATTAGAGTAAATATATGTTACAACAAATGTGTAACATTGATGCAAATATGTATTGATGTTAGAATATATGTGTAACTACAATATAGGTTACTATTGAGGCATATGCATATTAATGTAAGAGTAAATATGTGTTATTATTAGAGTAAATGTTTGTTAATGATAGATCAAATGTGTGTTAACGTTAGAGCAAATGTGTGTTAATATTAGGATAAATATGCGTTATTGCAAACGTGTTTTAATGTTGGAATAAATTAGTGTTATTACAAATATGTGATACTATTGGAGCAAATGTATTAATGTTAGAGTGAATGTATATTATTATTATTATTATTTGAGCAAATGTGTGTTACCGTATAAACCTATAACAAATCTAGATTAAAAAGTATGAAGAATAAATTTTATAACACATATTTGTTCTTATAATTACTTTAAAGTACAAAAATTTATTTTTAATAGATTAGTAACACACATTTTGTCTTACAGTAAATGCACATATGCCATATAGTAAAATAAGACTTGAGCGAATTTTTTTTGAAAATCAGCTGAACCGCTTAAGATCCTTGATATTTGACCTGGTGTGAACCATAATCTACGAATGTTATTATTTGCATACTTTAATTACATTTTATATATGAAGACAAAAACTTGTATGAATCCGAGTTCAAGGTTAACTCGGGCTCATCAATTATCACTATTGTGTGTATACACTATCACTGTTATGCATATACACCATTATTGTTAAAAAACCAAGTATATTTTATAACAGTGATAGTATGTATCAATAATAGTGAGAGTGATTACACATAACAGTGATGTTCATGTAACTCGAGGTCACGAGAGACCTACTCATATATGAAAATTTCACAAAGATGCTTCTTAATTATTTATAAAAATAAAGATTTAATGAGGAATGATTGGCTAATGTAAATACAAGGAATAATTGCAAAACTCCATACTTTTAATGTCCATATTTCCAAACACACCACAAAATATTTTATATTTCAAAACACATAAAAAATGGGTCCCACCACTCAAAAGTATTGCAAAGAACCCCAAAAAATGGGGATCACCCACTGAATTTTGGCAGACTCTCTCTCTCTCTCTCTCTCTTTTTTTTTTTGATCGGTACTCTCTCTCTCTCTTTTCTATTTTTTTGTCTCTTGTCAGACTCCCTCTCTCTCTGTGTCTTTTCTGTTTTCAACAAATTCGTTTATTCTTTTAAAATTTGTTATCCTTTTTATTAATGTATTTTTTTCATAAATATTATTATTTTTTAATTTGAATTTAAAACCTGCGACACCTCACTTTTTCTTCTTTTTTTTTTAATTTTATATTCGGATTCTGCATATATTTATATTCTTTTTTTTTAATTTTGAATTTTTTATTTTGTTTAATACTCATCGGATTCTGCATATATTCAGATTCCTACTCTTGTATAATTCTAATATTTTCATGCATATATTCAATTTTAAATCTTGAATACCTCTATTCTATTTTTGCAAACCCAAAAAAACTGAATACAAGGCTATTTCAAATGTGATTTTTCAAAACACATAATTACAGTAAGATGTTACAGCAACAAATTGAATAAAAAAATAAATTACAATAACAAATTGAATTTAAGCAAACAAAAATTAATTACACCAACAACAACAAAAATTGAATCAAACAAAAATTAAATAAAAATTGAATAAAAAATTAATTACAACAACAACAAAAAATCAATTGCAACAACAAAAAAGTGAATCAAACAAAAAATTCCACAAAAACAAAACGAATCGAATGAAATTGGAAAAAAATCCAGAAGGTATGCCACCGGCGTCTCGACGATGAAGTTCTTGCATGCTGGCGGCGACTGAAGTTCTCGAAAATCAGAAACCAGATTAAGAAACCAGATCACAGATCAGAAAATAAATCGTAGAACAGAAATCAGATCGGAGATCATACCTTCAATGTTCCCCCCACAGTTGGCCGAAAAATAGAGAGAGAAAGAGAGGCGGCGGTGGTGCATGGGGGAGGCACCTTCTCACAGCACGGTAGTGGCGGTACAAACGGAGAAAAGAGGCATCGATCTGTGCGCCATTGAGCCGATCTGTTGCACCGTTGCGCCAATCTGTGTGCGATGAAAGTGTCGGGCCCCTCGATTGGTGGTGGTGGTTGGTCGTGCGCAATGAAATGGCTAAAGTTGTGGTGGACCTGGTGGTTGGCCGATCGGATTTGTAGAGAGAGGTTAGGGAGAGTGTGTTTTGAATAATTTTAAAAAAATGAATGTGAGGTTGCGTGTTATATCCGAGAGAGAGAGAGACGAGAGTCAGTTGGGTGATGTGGAAGGCCCCACTTTTTGGTGTGTTTTGTAATATGAATTTTTTAGTGATGCACTATGTAATATAAACATTAGTTGTGGTGTGTTATGTAACTTACCCGAAATATAAATAGAGTCCATTATGTATACATACATTCATAATACCACATTTCTCTATTAATATCTTGATTTTCCTTTATTTCCATTCCATACATTTTTGGACTCCACAAAAACTTTTCATCAACAACAGTGGTAGGAATCTGGAAGTTTGCCAACTTTATTTCATTTCTTTTTTTCCCTTTTTCTGATTTGGCATTTTGCCTTTGAAATTTTATTTTTATTTTCAAAATTTTGAATTTTAGAATTTGAAATTTTATTTTCTACTGTTTGATATCAATCAAATTTATTTTTTAAATTGAAACATAAATTTATTTACATTTTTTTGCTTCAATTATTCGAGCCAATTTTTGCATATCAATAAAAAAATTTACATATAAAAAATGGATAACAGATCAATTTTTTACATAAATTGCCTAAATAAAAATTCTACAAAGATGTAAATATTTTTTTTGGCATAATCGACTAAAAAATTGAAAAATCATTTAAAAAATTGGGCTTCTAATTTTCAAGCCTTTCAATTTTGCATAAAATATAGAACAATAATTTGCATAATAACAAAAAATATTTGCATAACTCAAACCACCTATTGCATTATACAAAATAAAAAATTCCTAATTCAAAATAAACATTGCCTAATACAAAATAATAAGTTCTTGTAAGGGGAACCTTACAGCCTAGTAGATCCAAGAATTTTCATGGAGAAGAGGATCAGCTGAGCCTGTTGAAGACTTAGCAGATTCTAGAAGACAGAAGATCAAGGTAGCTGATAAATGTGAAGATGAAGATGAACTCAAGAAAGAGGAAGAAACCAGCTGAAGTCGAAGACTAGCTGAAGAGCCGGATGCAATCAAGACGAGGACCAAGATCAGCTGAGGTTTACAACATCAGCTGAGATCAGCACAGACCAGCAAAGGGCCATCAAGACTAGCTGAGTATTTTGACATCAGCTGAGGTCCACAACATCATCTGAGGTCTATCATATCAGCTAAGGGTGTCCAGATTAGCTGAGTGCGTCTTGCACTATTGCTATGAAGACTTGTACAAGAAGTAGCGAATCTTGTCAAGGGACAGAATCAAGCAACGACTAGGAGATTTCCAGGATTGAAGACAGTCAATCAATGGGACAAAATTGATTGATTAGAAGGCTCAAAATTGAAGACTTACAGAAATCAAGAAGCGGATCAATCAATCTCTCTGAATGATTGAATCCAGATTTATAGTTATTTGGTTTCTAGTCAATCACAACGGCTAGTTAATCGATCCCTATAAATAGGAGTACCACTGAAGAAAAACTTAACGTTACTTTACGCAATTTAATTTCCAGAAACGCTGCTGATTTTTCATTGTACTCAAAACTCCATTCAAATACGGAAATCATTTGGTAGAAGTTAGAGAGTTAGTTGCAGACTTTGCACTAACAAGATTGTAGAGTGTAGTACTCTCAAAGACAATGAGTAAGGGAGTGAAAATGTTAGTGGATAGACCCACAATTCGAGTTGAATTGTGGAGAATGGAGTAGGATTTTCATCTGAACCACTATATATCACTGTGTCTCTTGCTTTATATTTCTGTCTTAATTACTTGTGCACATTAACACTAAAAGGATTTTCAATAAATCGTTTCCGCACTAAAATATTCACTAGCGCACTCAACACTTGTATTGATTTTCAAAATCAGACAACCCCTCAAGGTAGTTTGCTGATTTTACTAAAGGCCAAATTCGAAAAAGTTTTAAGTGCTAACAAGTCTATTCAACCCCCCCTTCTAGACTTATTTGAATACTTTATCCTTAAAATCTGCCTTTGGGACTAATAATCTCTCTATACAGATTGTACCACCATGGACTTCTCTCCCACTAACAACGACGCCACCCCCGAATTAGCACCACCTACCATGAAGGCTTAGGCTCAGACAACCCCTTTCTCCCTGTCTCTCACCTTTTCTCTTTCTCTCTGTCTCTCTCTGTCTCTCTCTCTCTCTATCTCTCTCAATTTTTCTGTTTTTCTCTTTTAATTTTCTCTCTCTCCTCTCTCCACACGTGATGGTTGCCATTGAGGGTGATATATGCGTGTGTGTCCCACTCTGTCAGAGAAAAATGTATCAATTTAAAAACATATGTATTGATTTTAAATGTACAATGTGGTTCCAATCATATTTATTTTTTAAACTTAAACTTAAATTTATTTATAAATTCTTTTTACTAGTCAATTATTCGGGGCAACTTTTTGTATAACAACAAAAAAAATTTGCATATCAACAAAAAATATTTGCATAATAGAACAATTTTGTGCATAACCACCTAAAATAATTGCACAAATATATAAGAATTTGCATAAATATGTAAAATGAATTGCATAATACAAAAAAATATTTGCATAACTCAAAATAATAATTTTTTTACACAAAATAAAAGTTGCATAATCGACAAGAAAAATTAAATAATCGTTAAAAAATTGAACGAAAGGAGATTCAGATCACTGCTTTTGGGCAAAAAGAGAATATATCATGCCATGATTACAAATTATCGATTCTATGCGATTAAAAATTGCATGCCCTCTGGATCACCCAGCCAAGTTATAGTCCGATTTTCTCCACCTGATTCAGTAGCTTATAAAGTGATGCAAGGAATACATGAATCCACAACAAGAACCTTTCCAATCTCTATTGATTATTAAAAGAATACAAAAAAATAAGGAATAAAGAGATAGGACTCTCAATTTTAATTCATAATCCAGATGTCTAATAATGAATTAACGATAATTAAATAACAAATAAAACATAAATATATAAAATTATATCATAAAGATACGAATTCTGAATTTACAATGAAACTTGATTCTCCAAATATTTGGATTATAATAACAGATTGCTACTGCAATTTTTGTCTCCATCATTCTCTCCTCCTTTGAAATGATTCGCACTTAAATGGGATGCGAACTCCCCCTTTGCAAATTACCGGTTCTATGCGATTAAAAATTGCATGCCCTCTGGATCTCCCAGCCAAGTTACAGTCCGATTTTCTCCGCCTTATTCAATAGCTTATAAAGTGATGTAGAGAATGAGTGAATCCATAACAAGAACCTTTTCAATCTCCGTTGATTCTTAAAAGAATGCCGACAATTAGGAATAAAGAGATAACACTCTCAATTTCAATTCATAATCTAACTATTTAATATTGAATTACAAGTGATAAATAAATAACAAAGAAAACATATATATATACACATGGAAATGAATCATAAAGATGCTAATTCTAAATTTACAATTAAACTTGATTCTCCAAATCTTTGGATTATAATCGCAGATCGCTACCGCGATCTCGTCTCCATCATTCTCTCACCCTTTGAAATGATTCGCACTCAATCGGACGCGATCTCTTCTCCAGAGAGATGAAATAATATCTTGAAATATGTGATCTAAAAACATCTGTAGAACACATCTTTTTCAAAACCTTGAGGCGGTATGTAAATTGGAATCTCGGAAAAATACCAATAATATAACTATCATGGGTGATATAAAAATAATAGTTATTTTGTGAGATAACATTACTAAACACGAGATCAATATATTGGTCTTGATTGAATATCGAAGGCCCATCATAATCATACTATTGAGTCTCATCAAATTTTAGTCCATCAAGAAAATGAGGCGCATCAGAAAAAAAATATGACTTTCATCTTCGTTAGACGTAACCGGAGAAGAGTTGAAAAGTTGAGGCGGGGCATTAACAATGCTTCCACGTTCACGATGATTCTTAATTGGATGTGCATTAGAGCGCAATAGGACATCTCAACAACGTCGAGTATTGTTGCTTGTTGGCCGTGTAGTGTGTCAATGGTCCGAGTTAGTGCAATGAGCTGCCGTCGTAACTCATCCTTACGAATCTCATAAGATCACAATGAACAAGATCGTTCCCAAGACTCTGGATACCAACTGATGCAGGGAACACGCGAATCCATAACAAGAACCTTCTCAATCTCCATTAATTCTTAAAAGAATACCGACATTGAGGAATAAAGAGATAACACTCTTAAATTCAATTCATAATCTATCCGTCTAATAATGAATTGCAAATGAACATAAAATAACAAAGGAAATATGGAAATAAATCATAAAGATACTAATTTTAAATTTATAATGAAACTTGATTCTCCAAATTTTCAGATTATAATCCCAGATCTCTACCGTGATCTCGTTGCTATCATAAAGAATCAAGAAAAATTGCATCACAACCCCAAGAATCAAGAAAATTGCATCACAACTCATAAAAAAATAACAAATTTGAGCTCATGGCAGGCGATGACCATAAAGAAAATCGCAGCTTATAAAAAATGAGAAAATTGGGCTAGTGCAGGGGTCAGCCATGGCCGATGATGCAATCATGATAACACCCAAAACTGGAGCGCAACAATGATAGGTTTTTGTATAAAGAGAAATTGATTTACCAGAGGGTTTTCAGAACTAGAACGGTGGCATGTAATGCACAAAAGGGGGGGGGGGGATATGAACCAACCGCCTGACAAAAACTGTATTGATTTTAAATAAAATGTATTGATTTGAAAAGTGGAGAAATTTAGGTATTAATTTTAAAATATAAGGTTTTAAATGCATCATTTTGCAATTGTTCCTCTAATAAATCATCGTATATATTATTATGTGTTGGTCCCGAAACGAGTTAAATCAGTGTATGGGGGGGGGGGGAATACACTGATGTCAGATTTTTCTGAAAGACTCAGAAAAATGCTCTAACGCACTCAGTCAGAATTCTCTGAAGTACTCAGTATGCTGAACGTCCGCAGGGGCAGCAGGGACGGTTCAGTACTGAGTCAGATAAGCTGAGTGTGAGTAAAGTGCTCGGAGGCTCAGTAGAGATAACAAACCTACTGACTGCTCGGAAGCGAGTCAGTTGGACTACTATCTCAATGAGTCAGAGTACGTGCGGAAGGTGAGCCCTTAGATTCTACTCGTTTTAGTTTCTGAAAACGCTTTCTCTGAGTTGCTTAGTAAATTGGTGGTTAAGGCTGAGTGCACAGTATTCAGATTCAGGATGATTGATTCAGTCCTGAAGTTAAAACCAATGCAGTATGTTCAGTTTAATATGATGACATTTATGATCCTGAACAAAACAGTAAATCAGCACACAGGGGACTTTTTAACGTGGTTCGGAGATAACCAACTCCTACGTCCACGACCTGATTTAACAGGAAGCTATCCTCAAAACCCTGAGGATAGGTACTTGGGTTTTACGTGCCAAGGGACACGAGTAGCCAACTTCCTCTCTTAGGAACTGACCCCTGGGCGTTTTACAAGTCCCAGTCCTTCTAACCAACCTATCTCACACTTTGAGAGGTTTGGTATTCTGGTTTCCAACTAAGATAGCTCTAGCAATACAAATCAGTGCTAAATAATAGAGCTATCGATCTAAGCAAATACAGAGTGAATCCTACTACAACACTAGGGAAATTTAATTGCAGAGTGTTGTTTATGATATGCTTTGTGTTCTTGGATTCTTGAGAGTTCTCTTGGAAATTTCCCGTTAACCTTGAATGGGTGCAAGGTTCTCCATATTTATAGGCAAGATTCAAAATAGATCCGTTGGAGGAGATCTAATCAAATCTTTCCTATTTTAGGTAGATTGCAGGCTAGAAATACTGTTCGACCTACCCGCCATGCTTATTCTGGCAAGTTGTCACATCACCTGCAACCTTTTGAGACGCATTAAATGCCGCATTAAATGCTGCGCAGACTCCGTGCTTACGTGTCGAAAGATCATTGGCTCTCCGCTATAACGGCTAGTTGACCTTCAGACATTTATCCTTCCTCGTACATTCAATGCTCTGAGTCTCTTGTAATAACTCAGTCTGAACGTGTGCCTTAATGGAGTCTTACTGACATTCTTTTTGTCTCTTGTCCCATAGCATAAATAACCTTTCTTCTTTGGACTGACATGATTCAGGTATTCTGAACCACAGCCTAAGTCAGGTCCTATGTGCATTCAGCACAGCCTGATAGGTCATTCAGCTCAGTATGTGTTACCTTTTTGCTTCGGACTTATAGGATTCAGGTAAACTGAACCAAGGCCTAAGTCAGGTCCTATGTGCATTCAGCACAGCCTGATAGGTAATACTTGCTCTTCACTGACTGAGTTCTGTCCTGAACATGCTTAGTGTATTCAGTAGAAACATCAGACAATGGTACTTCAGGATTGACTTCAGGATGGATCAGCAGGCTTCGATCTTCAGCTTCAGACCAGACAATCTTCAGCGAGACTGACTGACTTCTTCAGAATGGTTTACGCTTCAGACTTCAGTAAATTGGGTCGACTCCAATATTCTTCAGTCTTCAGCACGGTCCTTCTGTACTGAATCTCTAACCTAACTATCCTGAACTATTTTATCCTGAACACTATACTTAGGCAAATTCATCAGGGGTTTTGGGATATAATCAAAATACTCAGATTGTCCCAACATTATGTAAATTAATTTTTTTATACATAGTATATATGTATTTAATATTATACGGAGCAGGACGGACCAGAGAAAAAAATATATAGATTCATATCTGATTGCTCCGTGAGTAGGGCGGGACGGATCTGCCCCACGCTCTGATTGGGGCAGGACGAGACTAATCCAATCAGGGCAGAGCTTATCATTTTCCCATCCCTACCTCAATTCCAAGGGAATTTGCATCCTTGAAATTAATTTTATATTTTTTTAAAACTAATTTTTTTTAAATAAACAGTGATATATGGATAAATATGTATAAAATTTTGTGAGTGTACGGTAAATTAATTTTTTTTCTTACTAGTGTGTAAATTGGTATGGAATATTTAAACAAAAAATATGTGCAAATTTCGCAGAAATAGAGATCATATAAAATATTTTGAGGTTAGAGGTGATAATTGAATTATTTTAGTCATTAGCTATATAACATCAATATTATTTCTTTATTCCAGCTGCAAGAGGCAATTTCTTGAAATGTTAATATGAATAAAAAATATGTTGATCCCTTATAAGTTAAAGACATTGTTACATGTGTTTATTGAGAAACAACATGTGCTTTTGACCCTATAAGGAAATGAGAAAAATACTCATGTTTTTTCATTAAGTATGAGTCCTTATTAAACTTACCCTTAAGACTTTCTCTTATATTTCTAAGTGTACACTTTAGTATTGCTACTTTAGCATGTTACCAATAACTATGGATAGTAAGAGCGATGCGTTACATGTCCAGGAAAGCAACTGCAGTGGGAGTTCACAAATACTTAGTGAGAAATGATGAATATCTTTGTTTAACACACTCTATTGTGATTCATTGACTAGTTAATCAAGTTATGTGCTTGATTATAAATACATAGTTTTCGCGAAAAGGATGAATATGCTCTGTTTTTAGGGATTCAAAAGAGATATATCAATAGATGTTAAATATTCAAGAATTCTGGGGTATAACGAGCTTGTGATTGTTGATTGTTGCAATAATTTTTTTATGGAATTTTTCTTGCCTTATATGCAAAAAATTTTGTGCACATGCAAAATAAAGTTATTGTTATGCAAATTGAATATATGTAAAAAAATTATTTATTATGCAAAAAATATAATTGTTGTGCAGTAACAAAAATTACGTAAAATAAAAAGTGAACTGAAAAATAAAACTCTAATTTTTTAGCAGAAAAAAAATTAAAAATAAAATTTGCATAAAAGAAAATCAAATTTTAATTAAAAAAAGAAAAAGAAAAAAGCAAGAATAGTTAGTAAAAGCTGCGGCTCAATATTTTGGGATGATTCATAAAACGTGAGCCTCTTCCCGCCATAACCAGGCTCTGAACTAACAACCAAAATGTGCAGCGTACAACTGAAAAGTTTTCCCTCCTATCCAAATTCAACTAACCCCAAATCACTAGAACACGAACACTTTCTCTCTCTCAAAAATTCCCCAATTCTTTCTCTACAATGCATAGACAAGCCAGCACCTCTCGCGTAGCGGATCTACCGCAGACTTCGCAGCCGACATCGGTGTTCTCCCCGAGAAAAAGAATGGAAGAAGCCGCCGATCTTCCACTCTACCACAGGAATTCAAGCGTCAACAAGAGGGAGATTTCGAGGACTCGATTGGCTGCGAAGTCGGTGCATCTCATTCCAGCTGTGGTGCTGCTCTGCATCTTCATCCTCTGGTGGTTTTCTTACGAGGGTACGATTTCGATCTTGATTTCAAGGAAAACGAAAAACAAAAATCGGAACCGGTTCAGTTATACTTTTTTATTGAATTTCTTTTAGTTCCTTTTGAATACCTTGATTGCTATGTGAGTGGTCATGTTTGTGTTTCCGAGGTTTTTTCAATGTCAAATCCCTATAACAATTTAGGGTTCATTCCCCCTTTTGCCATTAAATTAAATTTATAATTGATTACGATTCTTGCTATACATTAGTATCTGCTCTATAACCGAACAACAAAAGAGACTCATGTACTGAAACTCTAATTCTTTTGTTAATAATTTATTGGCTGAATTGACAAAAGAAAATAGTAGCTTTCAATTGAATTTTGACGATTTCAGTGAAGTATGAAATCCTCTTGTTTGGAGAAATTTTTACTGATTGTGTTGTCTGATTGAAGCAGCTAATGTGGATGCATATATAACTTCTAAATTGAAGGTTTCTTGTTTGAACACCAAGGAAAGATGTATGTTATTTACATTTTTTACAGAAAGTATTAAGAAATCGGCTGTTAGACTATTTGCTTTCACAAATTATCTATACAAAACAGTGAATTTGGAGAGGAGTAATGGAAGGATTGCAGCTTCCCGCCTACTGAAGACTCAGAAAACAATGTTTTCCAATCTTACCTATCCGCCATATCCATCGATTTCTGAAATTCAGATGACGGGCAATGTTAGCATAGCCAGGTGACTGAGTGAGCAAGAACAGTAAATCAAGAGCGGTGAGATTTCTAATGCAACCAATTTGTTATGTTGTATAGTTGATTCATTAATGTTTTTGGATCAATGATAGAAATTGGAATCTGAGTACATGGTTCACTGTGTCACATTTTTACAGACATAAAACTACAAAATCTAGCCATAACTACAGCTGAATTCTATCTTTGTAGATCAAAAGTTGAAATCTAAAATGCATGTTTTCTGTTCGTGATGATTGTTGTGAATTTGATCACATGCGTTGAGAATTCAGATTTTCATGCTGTCCCAAGAGTACAAAAAGCCCTCCAACAGGTCTACAATTCGGTTATCTCACCTGTTCTGCAGTTTCCTACCCATAAGTACATAACCGATGGCCTCCTCGAAGGCAAAACTCTACAGCAGTCCCTCCTAGGTGACTGCAATAAACAAGGGATTTTGCATAGTTACCAAAATATATCCCTGATTCCTGCTTAGAAAATAGATGAAATAAATTTGAATTTGTATTTGTGTGCATGTAAGGAACTAGCTACTTACCCTTTCCCAGCGGCTGCTATCTGACCTTTTCAGGACAACAATGGAGTTGAGTTTATCTGGTGATTCACTTTTCCATCGACAATAAGGATGGGGTTCTTTAATACGAGAGTAAACCCCTATTATTTGATTCCTTTTGTCATCATATTTAACTGAGGTTAAGTAGAACAAGAAAGGCTTTTGACAAGGGTGCCTTGCCACAGGTCTAGTGTTGAATGCATATGCTGTGTAGTCTGCTCTTTTATACCAGTTGAGAAACGTTCTCGTGGGCATTTCCAGCTCTCTAGGAGAGATAATACCTCTCATAACTTGAACCACGTACCCCCATGAAAGAGAGATGGACCAGTAGTTTTTCTTGTCATAGCAGAATGACTGTTGAATTACGCTAGCTGAATCCAGCTCTGCAGATTCAAACAGTTTCTTAAGGCCCTCCACTCTGTTCAGCCCCGGGAATATGGGGTCCACCACATCCAGATGGTGAAGTGATACTAATGGAGCTACCGGGTGTGCTCCCAATAGTCCCAACAGGTTTCCATACACATCATACTGCATTCATTGCATCTTAATTTGAGTTTATTTTCATCAATTAGGGGGCGCTTGGTTCAAATTCTTTAATGTGAATGGTAATGTGAGTTATCGAATAGTGAACTACAACGAAAATGATGGTTAAGTTGTTAGTGTATCACTCTAATCTTATAATAAATAGGACAAAAATGATTGTTGATTGAGAAATAGTAGATTGATTGAGGTAAAAATGATTGTAGAGGAGATAGTTAATCAAAACGGTAATGATAATTATATTTTGAGTCTCATTTACCATCACAACTTCCCTATATTCATCTCTATTGCCTTTCCAATTGAAGAATTATGAACCAAGTGCCCCCTTAATTAGGTATACCTTTTCATGTTAGCCTACTTAAGAAAAGACTGTATAAGAATCTTACTTGATGAAAACCAAGTTCTTTAGTGAGAGGCACTCCTAGCTCAGCCATACAAGCTTGAATCCTATCATCACTCCCATACAATCCAGGGTAGCGTTGAATACACCGATCCTGCATCTTCTCCAGCTCTTTAGCCAGAGGATAACTTATAGCAAAACCACCTCCCCCATAAGCCATAGAATATGAGAAAAATATGTTCTGTACATGGCTTTCTGATGAACTCCCAATATAGTAATACTCATTGGGATCGTATTTTGAAAGGACTCTTAGAACATTATCCACAATGAAAACCGTGTCATCATCTCCCATAACAAACCACTTCACATCTTGCATGCCGGTCCTTAGAGTTTCCGAAATTACTCTTGAAATCCTTAATGCTGATCTCTTACCCTGTTTATTCGTGTAATCAAATTTCGATGTGTCACCAGAAATCTTAATCGTGGGAAGTTTCTTTTCCTCATCTGAAGAAACCTTTACACTCTTATCCAGCCAAACGATCCCTCTAGTCTCCTCTGGCCTCCACCACAGCTTGATATACTCTTTCCTCTTCTCCCACAGGCTGGCAGACGCAGCAATGGCAAAAACAACGTCCTTTAGCTCTGTTTTCTGTCGTGTATATGAAGGGGAGGTGGATTCTTGATCGGAGGATGTGTTTTCTGGAGGAGGAGGTGGTGGTGGTGGCAGTGGCGGCGGTGGTGGTGGTGGAAGGGTGACCTCCTTTTCAAGGTTTTCTTTTGTGGTTACGTCAGAAGTTAGTAAAGAACAACCTATTTCGTTGTCTTTGTGGAGGATGAATTTGGAAGAGTAAAGGCAATATAGGACGAGAACGGAGATGAGGAAGGTGGTGATGGCGGTTCTGAGGCTGGTGAAGCCGATGAACGAGCGGTGAGAAGAAGGGTTCATTTGGATAAAGGGGAGGAGTGCTGTTGCAGAGGGAATGACAGCATAACGAGTTGAGAGTGAGGGAGAAGAGAAGAGAGAGAGAGAGGGACAGCAATGAAAGGAAGGAGGGATGTTCGGATCTTTGGGGCAGAGGAAGTGTTCTTTTTTGTCACAAGTTTGTTGAGAATTGAACGAAGATAGAGGCGGGGTTGGAAGTAATGCAATACTATATATAGTAATCAAACAATTACACTATATATAGATAGCATTTTGGATTCTTTCTGTAACGAGATTGATAAAACTCAGAATAACTTTTTTGTTTCTGTGATACTATTTTATACGACTATTTTATTATAATTGGGTAGGGGTGAGAGTGACATTAATTTGATTGAAATATGATATTAATTTTTATTGAAACGTGTTAGATTAATATATTTGTAATTTTTGATGTATAATTCTCTCAAAAATATTAAGGGACGTTTGTTTCAAATTTTTCAATGCTAATGAGAATGAAATTCATTTTCCTTTTTAACCCTTATATATATTAAATGAGAATTTGTGTTCATGGTGGATACATCATTAATGTTGTACTCCAATTTTGAAAAAAAAATTGTTGGTTATTGTATGGGGGATTGATTGAGGAGGATGATTATAAGATGAGATGAAGATTATCAAATGAGGGTGATGATTATCTTATTTAGGAGGAAAAATAATGCTATGTACCTTATTTGTTTTCATTACATACAATAATTACTATGTATATATTATCATTCCTATTACCATTGAAGAATTTTTATACGAAGCGGCCCCTTAGAATTAATGTAGTATCAAATTTGCAAAGAGCCAAGTATGATTTGCATCGCATTCGTCACTTGTCAAATTCGTAAATTTTTTGTTTTGTATAATTTTATATGCAGAAGCAGAGAATCCTATATGGGAATGGTGTGGGGTGCATTTTTAGACTTTGAATATTTTAGGTTTTTTTCGTAATTTTTCAAATTTTAAATTTTAAGGCTATATATTATGAAAAGCTAAATTCTATTTTCTTTATAGTCAACTTCAAAATTTTATGTGCTTAGGATTAGGAAATGATGATATTGGTGGCCAAGACCGCCTAGGCCCTTAGCGGCCATCAGCGGCCGACGCCTAGTCTAAATCGGCCGAAAAAAACGGTTAGAGTATTAGGTCCCGCCTAGACAACCTTGGCCCCGTCTAAGCGGCCATAAGGAATAGGTGGAAATGACGGCCACAGAGGAGGAGTAGACGGAGGTTTATAAATTTTTTTTAAAGTTAAATAAAAATTTATACTCCCTCCGTCCCAGAGGTGTTTTCACCTTTGGGATGACACAATTTTTAAGAAAAGTAGAGTGTTGTGTAAAGTTATATTATTAAAATAATGAGATTAGTTGGATTGTAAGGATAAAGTTAAAGTAATAGTTTCCATTTATAGGGTGTGAAAACAATTGTGGGACGGACGAAAAAGGAAAGTGTGAAAACAATTGTGGGACGGAGGGAGTAACTTTTTTAGATACACACGAATAAAAGAAACAAGCTTCTAGCCGAACAATTAAACAATCTTGTGTATGTCAATTTTAATACAAAATTGATGAACAAGCACAAGAAGTTAAAAGAAAAATATGTGGAAGTTTTACTTAGCAAAAGATGATGCAAGATATGCTAAAAAATGGATTGTTGGAGGTTGATTGATAGATGATGGTGCTGTTGAGGGAGACATTGACTAAACCTCGGGCATGACTTCTCGACTTAAAGACTTGACGAGGATTATTTCTCATCTGATGATGATGAAATAAATGTTGATGTGGAGTTTGAATCTGATGATGAAGAGTGTGTACGTGGAGTTGAACAACAATTGTCTTTAGATGTTCCTTTTAGTTGAACTACTTATTAATTTAACCGTACGATATATTTTGTTATTTTAGTATTTTATTTAGAAGTTGAACAATATCATTTTGTGATAATTTTTAGCATTTTATTGTCTTGTTGTGTTTTATGAAAAATGCATTTGGTTATTAATTATGTTTTAAATTTATAATTTATTGTATAATGTACATGTTTATTAATATATATTTAGAAAGAAATTTAAAAATAAAAGAATAAAAAAAAATCTTGGCCCCGCCTAGGCCTCCTTGGCACTTGGCCGAACTCGACCGCCCGATGAAGGCCAATCGTCATTTACACCCTTAATATTTAATGATGTTATAATGTATAACATCCACAAATAGATATAATCTTGTTGAACTACACACTTAATTTTTTTTTAAAATTCTAATTATGTACTTGTATTTTACCACACCTATACAGAAGAAAGTAATGTGATATTAAATTTGACTAAAACGTAAAAATAATATGACCACACTAAAATATAATGATGTTAAAATTTTAAATTAAAACATATTTTCCTTTTGTTTAGTGGGAAAAAAATTAAGATAAATATAAGTATGATGGATTAAAACCATAAATAATTACACAATGAGATAAGATTATAAGAGGTGAAATTTTAAAATTAAAGTAAAAAAAGTAATTTTCATGTCTAGTTAGTGGGGAAAATTTAGAAGGACTTTTTTTACTGTTAGGAAGATGTTTCGCCCTTCTGACGTCAGTAAACCAATGAAATGTTGACAAATAATATTACATCGACTTGGGCGATATAGTTTCGCAATGAATAAATAAATTAATCATTTTTTTCAATTTTAGGGTTTTTAGGATTTCTAAAGTTTTATAAATTTCTAAGGTTTTATAAATTTCGAAACTACAAATTTTAAATAATAAAATATAATAAATTACTTAATTACCCTTTTCTTAATTTTAAAAATTACAAAACACTTCTTAATTATCCTTTTCTTAAATTTAAAATTTACAAAATACTTCTTAACACATTTTACACTAAAAACACACAATACTCTCAAGATGAACTCACGCACGCGACCAAGAAAAGGAGAAGTTATAATGATGCAGAGTTTGAAGGCGAGCCATAGGTTGTAAATCGGGTCATATTTGTGAGTGAATTGGGTAAATTGGTTGTGCAAAATTGCGGTTAAGGTTAGGAGGTATCCCAAATTGGGACGCCGGACGGCCCCAGTGGAAGGGGCATTGCCGCCGATTTTGTTCTGAAAATCCAAAAGATGGAAGCTGAGAGAGACACAACGGGCGAAGGCCGCGACCACAACTTCCACCCGAAACCTCACCTCAGATACTGTAAGTTAGAAAAGTTTAATTGGATGCTTGGCATTTGTGATTGGTTCCATTCTTTTATGATTTTAAAAGCAGTGAGCTCAGTTCAGTACTGGTTTTAAAAAAAGGAAGAACCACATGAAATAGTTTTCCTCTCCATAACTCCTTTGTCAAAGTAACTTTGTGATAACATCCTCCAAATCTGAGCCAAGATATATTTTCCCTTAAAGTTTATACCCAGGATCATACTTAAAGTTTCTTCTTTGAAAAGGCTTTCGACCAGAAGTTTGAGGGGAATTTTTATAATTTATCTTAGGCTTTGAGTTAAAATCAGATTTGTTTCTCTTTTGCCTAAGGTAGGCTTAAATTTTTTGGTAAGAAATGCAATAATATTAGTGTCATCAGAAGTATCGTCAACATTTTCTTCAACCTGTTCAATTTCAGTAATAACAGAAGTTCTTCCAGAACTTGAAGAGGTTTCTCCTTTGAAAACAACAACCCCCTTTTTATCATATGCAGAATCTTGTTGACAAATCCATTTCATAAGTTTTTAAAATTCTCATTAACTCATTATGACTCAACAAATCAGTGTTCCTAGCTTTTTCTATGGCACAAACTTTACCATTAAATCTACTAAGAAGAGTACGAAGGATTTTGTTCACTAACCTGATATTGGAAATTGGATCTCCAAGTGATTGCAATTCATTCACCACCTCATAGAGTCTTTCATTGTAGGAAGAAATCGTCTCATCATATTTCATTCTTAGGTCTTGTTTGTGAAAATCGTGTCTCATGCAAGTATACGTGATAATTGTAGACGTGACAAGTTAACCAAGTAATAAAAATATCTAACACAGGGAAACGATGCGATATCAAGCAAGCATTGAATGTTTATAAAGGATAATAGCTAGTGAAAGCAAGAAAGGATCATCGTTTCTATCTACTTCAACAAGCAAAGTAAATCTAACTATCACCTTATAACAAGATGAGCAAATGTGGGATGTGTGTGCATGGAAGTACTCCTACTATGGTTCACCTAGTGTCCTATCCATCCTAGTATTAATAAGGTCTCTTGGTGTCTTAATCAAGCTATGACTCTAACTAGTATCTAGATCTCTCTAACAACACAAGCTAAAGGCTCTATTAGGTGTCTAAATCTCTCTAACAACACCCAATACTCTAAGTAAGAGGTCTAGGCTTAAATTGAATTCTCATTGGTCATAAAAGCCATTAATCAAACACTTGGCATGCACAACTTTCATGAATAAGCTCAATTCTCATGTCTTGCTAAACCACTAAGGCTCTAAACTTCCAATTGGCATACCAAACATTCATACAAACAATTAATTAAGAGAATTAATCCATCAAGATCACTAATCATGCATAGGATTAAAAAGAAACCAAATTACACCATAGTATTCATACAACCATGCAATAAGAGATTAACTCATGACGAATTGGTTGGAAATCAACAATTAAGAATCTAATCAACATTATTAAGAACTAAAACAAGAGAATTAAATGGAAACTTACCAAATGTAGATGAATGGAAATACAAGCTACAAACCTCCAAATGCTAAGTCTTGATCCAAAGCTAAAAAACATAAACCGAACCGTAGAAACGTAGCTAAAAATGAGACTAACCTAATGAAATAAACAAATTAACAATCCAACGGTTGGATCAAAAGTTATGGAAGAAAGAAGTAAGAAATTAACTTCTAATCTAATGGGTAACTATCTAATTATCTCTCTAAACTAATCTAAGAAAATGGAATAATGATGGAATAATGAGAGAATCCTTGAAAATCTGATCCTTGAGGTATTTATAGTGCTCACAATGCTTAGAGCAAAGCGCCCTTCATTAAACGCGCGAAAAGACGAAATTGCCCTTGAAATCCTGGAATTTTGCCTAGTCGCTCGATCTCCTTCAGGTGCACGCGCGAGTGCACAGTCGCGCGACCATGCGCACGAGCCTCCTCCTACCGATCTAGAACTTGGGGGCTCGAGCTTGGTCAGGTGGTCGCGCGACTTGAATAGTTCCGTGCCGTCCAATCTTCTACTTCCTCGTTTTCTTCATATCTTGAGCTCTAGAACTCCGATTGACTCGATTCTTTTTGTGTTGCGACCCACTCTTCAAGCTCTTTAACATGGTATATCAATTTCACCATTTGTATCAGTTTAATAAATCTAAAATTTATCAAACTTGCTCGTCTCTTTTCCTTTTTTATTCATTTTTCCTATAAACACAACTTTCTTGCCAATAAGGGGTCAAATGCACAATGTATAGCATATTAGAGTCAAATATGAACATAATATCATCAAAACCATATAGAAATGGATGCAAAATGATGCAATTACCCACAAACTAGATTGTTGGCCGTCCTCGAGCAACGAAGCGATAAGATAGGGGAATAATTGTATCAATGAAGCATCTAGCACACAATCAAATGCCATATATACATCACCTAATATCATGCAATCTATCAATGTAGTGTCATCTAACAACCATCTATCACTCAAACTCTCAAGTATATGAGGTTCTCTCAACATCATACATAGTACATCCACTACCATAGGCTTGATAGAAGTTTCAAATTCTCCACCACTTGATAAGTAACTCATCATCAAATCAAAGAGGACTTTTTATTTGGTTGTAGTGTTGGCTCTTTGGTAAGGGTGGGATATTTTTGGATAGAAGTGACTAGCAAACTAGTGGAGTAAGAGGTCAAGATACCTAACTAGAATATCTCTACTATTCCAAAGATAGGTTTCAAGTGATCAAGTTGCAACACCATTTCAACCACATAACAATTCTTTTCACACTTCTCCCTGTCAATCATTTTTCCACTTCCTTTCTTTTGCAATTTTGCATCACATTACCAACACATTAGGCACATAAGCTCTTCTTCACATCTTTTCATTCAACACAACTTCCACTTTTTTCACATCTTCATCTTTTGTTTCTTTCACTTTTCTTCACCATCTCATCCACCAAGCTTTCTTTCAAGGCACATGTAACCCTCTTATCCTCATTAAAGCTCCACTAGTAATAGGGAAAATAAGGCTAAAATAGAAGGATAATTAAGCTACAATCATAAGTTGCCAAAGAAAAAGGCCAGACACAAAATGGCTAACTATGGAATCAATGTCATGTTATGGATAATTTGGATAAGTGACTCATATAAAATCAAAGATGGCCTCAAATCATTTTTGACAACTCATTACAAAATGTGATCTCAAACAAGACTCAAATCAAGTTCTAGAGTGGAAATACACCATGTGGATCTCACATCAAAGAAATGTCATCCGTTTAAGATTGAAATGGGCAAAATAGGCTCAAATCTCACGGGTCAAAGTGATCATGACTCATATCATATCAAACATGTACACATCATTCATGTATCAAGCATCAAAGAATCAACTACACTATAGACAAAAATGAATTAAGCTATATACACACTACACTTAACTATGCACTATCTACATCATCCACACAACCATTAGACTATCTCATGCATCACTACTCAAAGCTAGCAACAATATGTCAAAATTAACAAGCAAAAAAAGTCATCCTACTAGGCACATGATCTCAAAACATCATAGAAGAACTAGAATCGTCCTAAACATAGCATTGCAATGAGATTTGCAAAACGAACAAACCACCCCAAACTTTTTTGGACCAAGGGTCTAAAAAGTTTGACAAAAGTGAAGTAAAGATCATGCAATGCTCAAATCAAAGCACAATACAACAAGAATCAATCAATAAGCTCAAAATCGTAAGCAAACTAAACCTAGGAATAGAAACAAATAGGGATAGATAAGTGTAAAGTTATACCTTGAGTTGGGATTAAGAATAGTAGAGTGAATTGCCACTTACACGAAAATTTCCTTCTTGGCCAAATGAGAGAGAATTCTTCTCAAGACATCTTTCTAAGCTCACACTTCACCTGAATTATCATTGCAAATCAAAATTTGAAGAACGAACACACCCCCAAACTTTTTCGGATCAAGGATCCTAAAAGTTTGGAAAAGAGTGATGAAAATAGGATTTGCAATGAATCAATGAACTAAATAATGCATATACAAGCTCAACTCAACCAAGAAATCACCATATATACCAAGAGGCAACACCCCAAATTAGGATAAATCAAATACACCAACCAAGGTAAGAGAACACACTACCTCATATGAAGCAAATCCAAACAAATAAGACTAACTAAACTACAAAGCAAACCTAATAAGCAAGAATTTTTTTTAGGATGAGTTGCCTCCCATCTAGCGCTTGGATTTAACGTCCCCTAGCCGGATGACACCAATGTTAGCTAAATGGCCAAGGATATATATACTTCCTATCAAACAACAATCTCAAAACTTGAAAATCAAGGAAACATGTAGGATTTCTACCCCAAACCTCCACTTTCCTTTTCATTTTATACTTGTAAGCACATGAATTTTTATCCTTTCTTCTTCTCAAACCAATCCACTCCCATCTCTTACTATCAAAGATATTCAAAAGGATTTTCAATTCAATCTTATCATCAATCAATTCAAGAGGTAAGATAAATTCACAATAAACAACATTATCAATTAAAGCACAAGTAGAAGAGTCTAAGGGTATAGAAATGCTCATTTCAATTGTAGGCTCCTCTTGCACTTCATTTTGTTGTTCTTCTTTAATAATGCTCAAGTTCATGAGTAGACCTTCATCTACCTCTTCTTGTCCTTTCACTTTTCCTCCTCTTCAATCATCTCTTTCCTTCTCCTCTACTTCTTGTTTTTTATTCCTATCAATGCATTCCAAGGAAGTATCATATTCATTATCAACATAGAGAGGATTAATAATATAATCACAAGAATCAATAAGAGGATTAGTGAAACTCTTAGGATTGGAAGTTGCTTGAGCACAAGGATCTTTGATCTCCTCCAACTCATCATCACCATAGTGAGCCTTCATAACAAAGTCAAAGGAATCATCAAAGTCCTTGTCTACATCAAAGGAATCATCCTCTTCCCCTCCATCATCAACCTCTTCACTCTCATTATCTTCTTCATCCTCTCCTTTCTCACTCTCTTCTTTTTTCTCTTCTAGTCCAACCTTCTTTTTTTCTTGATCCCTAATCAATTTAGCATGAGGAAATTTATAAGCAATATCATCATTAATAATAGGAATCTCATAATCAATGCAAGCATGAGAAGGACCAATAGAAATTAAATCTCGCATAGAAAGAGTTTTGATCTCCTCATGATGATCATCATCTTCATCTTCCACATTCCCTTCTTCCACCATTCTTTCCACTTCCCCTTCAACTTCATAATCTAGATTAACCCCATCTTCCTCTTCACACGTCTCGTTGGCTTGGGTGCTCAATTGCTCCAATTGGAGCACTAACTTCTCGATTCGCACCATACTAGCCCAATGTTCCATTTGGAACTCCAAGATCTTGATTTGGTCACCTTGAATTTTGCAAATTTGATCAAACTTCTTGTTTGTCTCGTCAAAGTTCCTTTCATCTTCCTCATAGCTTGAAGAAGTGTCTTCTTAATGGGAGGACATAGGAGAAGGTGGACCGTAGGAATACGTATCTTGGTAAGGGTAATTAGGAGAGTAGGAATCTTGATATGAATATGATATAGGAGAATAATGATCTTCTTGTGGAGGTGGTGGAGTTTGGGCATGGTTCCCATACATCATCATCATTACGTTCTTCATATTCTCCTCAAGCAAAAAGACTCGATCAAGGTGTGCACAGGGATGTGAGTAAAGTTGATAAGTGTATGAATTAGGATAGTATGTGTATTGTGGAGAATACGAGCAATGGTTCTATTCGTTCATCTTCAATTACGTTCACTCCTACAAAAATAAACAAGTATCAACACTAACCAAGAATGATTAAAGAAAAATAAAGAAACAAAGAAAAAATTGTAAACAAACATCACAAACCTAATAAAGAGACCATTACCCTGGCAAAGGCGCCAAAAACTCGTTTGCCAAAATCGTGTCTCACGCAAGTGTACGTGGTAGTGGTAGACGTGGAAAGTTAACCAAATAATAAAAATATCGAACACAGGGAAATGATGCGATGTCAAGCAAGCATTGAATGTTTACAAAGGATAATAGCTAGTGAAAGCAAGAAAGGATCATCGTTTCTATCTACTTCAACAAGCAAAGTAAATCTAACTATCACCTTATAACAAGATGAGCAAATGTGGGATGTGTGTGCATGGAAGTACTCCTACTATGGTTCACCTAGTGTCCTATCCATCCTAACATTAATAAGGTCCCTTGGTGCCTTAATCAAGCTATGACTCTAACTAGTGTCAAGAACTCTCTAACAACATAAGTTAAAGGGCTCTATTAGGTGTCTAGATCTCTCTAACTACACCCAATACTCTAATTAAGAGGTCTAGGCTTAAATAAAATTCTCATTGGTCATAAAAGCCATTAATTAAACACTTGGCATGCACAACATTCAATAAAGAACTTTCATGAATAAGCTCAATTCTCATGTCTTGCTAATCCACTAAGGCTCTAAACTTCCAATTGGCATACCAAACATTCATACAAATAATTAATTAAGAGAATTAATCCATCAAGATCACTAATTATGCATATGATTAACAAGAAACCAAATTACACCATAGTATTCATACAACTAAGCAACAAGAGATTAGCCCATGACGAATTGGGAATAAAAATCAATAGTTAAGAATCCAATCAACATTATTAAGAACTAAAATAAGAGAATTAAATGGAAACTTACCAAATGTAGATGAATGGAAATACAAGCTACAAACCTCCAAATGCTAAGTCTTCATCCAAAGCTCAAAAATATAAATCGAACCGTAGAAACGTAGCTAATAACGAGACTAAACTAATGGAACAAATGGATTAACAATCCAACGGTTGGATCAAAAGTTATGGAAGAAAGAAGTAAGAAATTAACTTCTAATCTAATGGGTAACTACCTAATTCTCTCTCTAAACTAATCTAAGAAAATGGAATAATTATGGAATAATGAGAGAATCTTTGAAAATCTGATCCTTTAGGTATTTATAGTGCCCACAATGCTTAGACCAAAGTGCCCTTCATCAGATGCGCGAAAAGATGAAACTGCCCCTGAAATCCCAGAATTTTACCTAGTCGCTCGACCTCCTTCAGGTGCACACGAGCCTCCTCCTGCCGATCCAGAACTTGGGCGCTCGAGCTTGGTCAGGTGGTTGCGTGACTCCCTTCAGCTGGGCACGTGACTTGAATAGTTCCATGCCATCCGATCTTTGACTTCCTTGTTTTCTTCATATCTTGAGCTCTAGAACTCCGATTGAATCGATTCTTTTTGCGTTGCGACCCTCTCTTCAAGTTGTTTAACATGGTATATAAATTGAACCATTTGGATTAGTTTAATAAATCTAAAATTTATCAAACTTGCTCGTCTCTTCACCTTTTTGCTTCACCTTTTTAGCAAAATGATGCAATTATGACCCTAATCAGGCCTTCAAACTTTGCGTTCAACATCCTTACCTTCGCTGTACAGACACTACCTGAACCTTCACAATGTTCTTGTAGTCTTTCCCATGCATCTTTGGCTGAGACACAATTCTGGATAAGGTTGAACATCAAAGTATCAGCCGATGAGTTTATTGCGTTGATGACCTTTGAATTGTACAATGATGAGTTGTTTTCCTATGTGGTCCATTCAAGCTCATTCTTGAGGATATGATCTCCATCTTTATGTTCAGTTGTGGGAGGGCTCCAACATGACAATATGCTCTTCCAGGCATGTTCATCAAGAGCTTTAATGTAACTTCTCATCCGGCTTTTCCATGCAGCATAATTGGTTCCATCGAGTATGGGAGGACGGGTGATGGATCCACTGGAGTAGATGGCTCCAGGAGAGTAATCCACGAAAACTCAAAACTCAGCACCAGGACCAACACTTAGTACCGTCAAATGATGACTCTGATACCACTTGATAGGGGCACTATGATACCGTTGAGTTGAAGTATTGTTTGAAGTGTGGTCGATACTCAAGACAACACTTAATGAGTTCAGAATAATGTAGAGAGAATAAGTAAACAGCGGAAGACTTGAACACTGGGATTTACTCAATCATTCCACAAACTAAATTAGTTTGTGGCGACCTCAAGGCAGAAATATCACTAACTTGGAAAAAGTGATTATAAAAATAAATTCGAGACTTGGAAACATTTCTTCCAAATTTCAAACATAAAATCGGATAAAATATCCAAACAAGTTCCCAAATGACAAACCTAGATTGTTAAGTCTAATCCTACTTCAAGTACAAACTTCCACTACCTGTGAACAACTCAACAAAATGTATAGGATAATACTATACACAGTGTTGTATGTTTGCCAAAATCGTGTCTCACACAAGTGTACGTGGTAGTTGTAGACGTGGCAAGATGACCAAGTTAAAATTTTGAACATAGGGAAATGGGACGATGTAAAGTAAGATTTTGTTGTCAAATAGAAACTAAGAAAGCAATAAAAGGCTTAGGGTATTATCTACTTTTCTTGACAAAGTATGAAAGTCTACCTATCACCTTTATATCAAAGATGAGCAAGAGTGGAAGAATGCACTAGTGTAATCAACTTATGATTTATTTGGGACCTATCTCTCCTAACATGCAAGGTCCGTTGATTGGTCAATTAATCCTAGAGCTTTATTAATGTGCCTAGATCTCTCTAATGACACTTAATACCCTAATTGTGGTGACTAAACTCATAGAACATTCATGAATAAGCTCAATTTGCATGTCTTTCTAATCCACTAGGGCTCTATACATCCAATTGGTAATACCAAACATTCATTCATAACATCAATTAAGAGAATTAACCAATCAATATCACAATACATGCATAGGATTGATAGGATCACCAAACTACTACATAAGCTTCATACACCAGTGCATAAGGAAATTAGCCCATGGCTAATTGAATGAACAAAACAACAATTAAGCTATCTAACATCATGATTACAACTAATATGAAGAGAAATTACAATTGTCTTACCTAGACCAATAGAATTGAAAGTGCTATCTACTACCTTGAATATCCAACTTGCAATCTGAAACTCAAAACGCAAAATCGAATCGTAGAAATGTAGCTCTAATCACGACTAAGCTAATGCAACAAACGGATCGTTGATCAAACGGATAGATTAAAAGTAATCGAAGAAAAAAGATTGAAAAAATCTAAGAACCCACTTAGTAACTTCTCTTAACTCCCTAATCTAATTGAGAATCTAAGAAAATGATGGAAAGTGTGAAGAATGTCCTTGGAAATCTGATGCTTCAAGTATATATAGTACTACTCATGCATGTACCATAGTACCCTTCATTAAAACGTGCAAAAGATGAAAATGCCCCTGAAAATCTGGAAATTCGCCTTGACGAGCGACTTACAACTGGCCGAAGCGCGACTACGAATGGCCCACGCGAGCTGTTTGTGAGCGATTGGCCGCGCGAATTCGAGATTCCAGGCGCGTGAATCTGAGCTTGTGGGGGCACGACTCAGGATGCCTTATGTCGTCCAATTTCCGACTTCTTCATTTTCGATTCGGTTTCTCATCCGAGCCTCCTAAGGTCTTCCCTTGAGTCATTTGAACTTCTCCACATGCTCAGATCACCTCGTCCTCTTCACCATAGTCATAAACTCCTCGTTTTTGCTTGTTTTTCACTACAAAACACAATTTCTAACCAACACGGGATCAATAGCACAATATATAGCAATTTAGGGTCAAATATGAACATAAAATCATCAAAACCATATAGAAATGGATGCCAAATGATGCAATTATGACCCTAATCACACCCCTAAACTATATTGTTGCACGACCTCAAGCAACGAAGCGACAAGATAGGGGAATAATTGTATCAATGAAGCATCAAGCACAATCTCAAATGCCATGGACATATAACCTAATATCATGCAAGTCTAGAAATGAGACATCATCTATTCAACCATCAACATTAAATCAATGAGCACAACATCAAATCAACGAGTCAAGATCCTCACAAGGAAGTGTTTAGTTCATCTCTCAAGTGTTTGAGATTCTCTCAATCATCACACATAGTATATGTACTACCATAGGCTTGGCTTGAGTCTAAGTTCTTCACCACTTGAAATGACAAATCATTCACACATCAATGAGGACTTTATCAAGAATGTAGTGTTGGCTCTTTGGTAGCGAATGAATATATGGATAAAAGTGACTAAGTATGATTAGTAAAGCATAGAAGGAATCAAAGTAGAGATCATTCACCTCTTGATGCAATAAGCACTCTCATCTTCATATACTTTCTAATCCACACTTTTCAAGCATTTTAGCATCCCTTTTTGACAAGTTGTGATCATACTCATAACACTTCGACCTTTCTTTAGGCTTTGCTAGCACTTGCTCTTGCTTTTCTTTTCACATCAATCCATGCATAGAATTTCTTTCCACTTTAGCCACCTTATTCTTCATCATCTCACCAATCTTCTTTCCTTCTTTTCACTCTACCAATCATAGGGACAAGAGAGTTCCAAAAAGGAAGAAAGTATGGCTTAAAGTGTGGCTAGCCAAAGGAAAGGTTTATAGGCACAAAATGGTAAACAATGGATCATAATATCATTGGTAGGCTCATAGAGGCAAAGTGACTCAATATAGATAAAAAAATGGCCTCAAATCATATCATGTGAAATCCTCATCTAATGTAGCCTCAAATAAGACCCAAGCCAAGTTTTAGAGTAACATGTACATGTGTGGAACTCACATCAACAAAATATCATCCGTTCAAGATTGAAACGGGCATAAATGGCTCATACCTCACAGGATAAATGTGATCAAGACTCATATCATATAAAAAATACTCAAATCATCAAAGTATCAAGAATCATAGAATCAATAACACCATAAACAAGACATGAATCAAATCATAAGTCCACTACACCTAACATGAACTTTCAACATCATCCGTACAACAATAAGACTATCTCATGCATCCATCACTCTAAACTTGCAACAATATCACAAAAATCATCAAGCAAAAACGAATCATCATCTAGCACAAGGTCCTAAAGCATAAAAGAGATACAAAAATTATCCTAAACATAACATTGCAATGAGATTTGCAAAATGAACACACCCCCAACTTTTTTGGATCATAAATCTAAAAAGTTTGGCAAAAGTGAAGTAAAGATCATGCAATGCACTAATCAAAGCAACTAATCATAGCATCATCAAGAAATTCAAGATAATTCATCACAATCTCAAGAGATGACTCCCCCCAAACTTGACTAAGCCAAGTACTTCAAAAAGAGATAGGATACAATACCTCACCCTTTAGAACAATGGCACCATGAGAGCATCCCTTGGAAAATAAACACCTACAAAATAAAAAACACAAATCAACAAAAAAAAAAACAAGAAACAATCTACACTATAAAAAAAGAATGGGTTGCCTCCCATCTAGCGCTTAGCTTAATGTCCCTTAGCCGGCGACACTAAAGCTCAACTCAAGGTGGATCAAAGTCAAAGAGTCTCAAGCGGTTTGTGACTTCCTTAGGCATCGAACTATGATAATGCTTGAGGTGGTGTCCATTGGCATAAAAGAGATCTCCCTTGTCATTCATAAGTTCATACCACCCACTCGCACAGCAATTAGAAATGGTGAATGAGCCAATCCACTTCGACTTCAATTTCCCAGGAAACAACTTAAGCCTAGAATTGAATAGGAGAACTTGATCAAACATCTTGAAGGACTTTTCCTTGATGTTGGCGTCATGCCACTTCTTTGTTTTCTCCTTGAATATCTTTGCACTTTCATAGGCGTCGTCCCTAAACTCATCCAACTCATGAAGTTGGAGAAGCCTCTTTTCCCCACTTAGTTTTTCATCAAGATTAAGCTTCTTCATTGCCCAATATGCTTTGTGCTCAAGCTCCACGGGCAAATGGCACAACTTCCCATACATAATTTGATAGGGTGAGAGGTTCAAAGGTGTTTTGAAGGCCGTCCTATATGCCCAAAGAGCATCATCGAGTTTCAAGGTCCAATCCTTTCTACTAGCACTTACGGTCTTCTCCAAGATGAGCTTGATTTGTTGATTAGACACTTCCGCTAAGCCATTCGTTTGTGGACGGTAATCCATCGAAACCTTATGCTTCACATCATATTTGACTAAAAGGTTCCCCAATACTTTGTTCACAAAATGACTACCCACATCACTAACCAAACCTAACAAAGATGTTCTTCCTTAAGAATTCCATGACCACTCTAGAGTCATTCACCTTTGTTGGAATTGCCTCTACCCATTTCGATATATAGTCAACCGCTAAGAGAATATATACATACCCATGAGAAGGTGGGAAGGGTCCCATGAAGTCAGTTCCCTATACATCAAAGATCTCAACTTCTTGGAAGATATTCAATGGCATCTAATCCCTTTTTGACAATCCTCCAACCCTTTGACACCTATCACATTTTGCCACAAACATATGAAAATCTTTGAAAATCGAGGGCCAATAAAACCCCGCTTGAAGTACCTTAGCCGCTGTCTTTGTAGGGCCAAAGTGTCCCCCACATGGTAAAGAGTGGCAATGAGTGATCACACTCTCAATCTCCTCATTTGGAAAGCACCTCCTAATGATGGAATCCACACATCCATGATACAAGTAGGGGTCATCCCAAATGTAATGACGAACTTCCTTATAAAACCTCTTCCTTGCATTGGAATTAATCCCATATGGAATTGCTCCACTTGCCAAAAAGTTTGCAAAATCGGCATACCACGGTGCTTCATCCTCCATATTCCAAATGCTAGCACCCTTCAATCTAAAGAGTTGCTCATCCCGAAAACTCTCAAGTATCTCTTCTTCCTCTTCCTTAGCATCATCACCTCGTACAAGCCGAGATAAATGGTCGGCTATAACATTTTTGCTCCCTTTCTTGTCTCTAATCTCCAAGTCAAACTCTTGCAAAAGTAGAACCCATCGAATCAACCGAGGTTTAGAATCCAACTTCGTCATCAAGACCTTTATCGCCGAGTGGTCCGTATATACCACAGTTTTTGTCCCTACTAGATAGGGACGAAACATCTCCACAGCATAGACTATGGCTAAGAGCTCTCTCTCAGTTGCCGTATAATTCAATTGAGTGGAGGAAAATGTCTTCGATGCATAGTAGATGGCATGGAATTTCTTCTCTCAGAGTTATCCAAGCACTACCCCCATCGTATAGTCGCTTGCATCACACATTGGAACAAATGGCTATTCCCAATTCGGTGTGATGAGAATCAGAGCACTAACCAATGCATCCTTAAGCAACCTAAAAGATTTCAAACACAAATCATCAAACTTGAAAGGCACATCTTTTTCAAGTAATCGAGACAAAGGTTTTAAAGTTTAGAGAAATCCTTTATGAATCTGCGATAGAAACCCGCATGACCCAAGAAAGATCTTACTTCTTTTTCGTTTATTGGTGGAGGTAGCTTCTCAATAGCTACTACTTTTGCACGATCCACTTGCAAGCCTTTGGAAGAGATATGATGACCTAAAATAATACCTTCACTTACCATGAAGTGACATTTTTCCCAATTGAGCACCAAGCTAGCTTCTTCACATCTAATCAAGACTTTTTCAAGGTTAGCCAAGCATATATTATATGAATCACCAAAGACACTAAAGTCATCCATGAATACTTCCATAATGTGCTCGATTAAACCATGAAAGATCGACATCATCAACCTTTGAAACGTAGCTGGAGCGTTGCATAGCCCAAAGGGCATGCGTCTCCAAGCAAACGTTCCATAGGCACATGTAAAAGTCATCTTCTCTTGGTCCTCCAGTGCAATCATGATTTGATTGTAGCCGGAGTAACCATCGAGAAAACAATAATAACTATATCCACACAAACGGTGTAGCATTTGGTCCATGAAAGGTAGAGGGAAGTGGTCTTTGCAAGCTGATTTGTTTAATTCCCTATAGCCCACACACAAACGCCAACCCGTGGCTACTCTAGTAGCAATAACTTCATTATTATTAATTTTTATGATAGTTATACTACCCTTTTTAGATATAACGTGCAATGGTGACACCCATGGGCTATCACTAATAGGAAAAATCATGTTAGCACCAAGCAACTTCAAGACCTCTTTCTTAATTACTTCTTGAATTATGGGATTGACACGCCTTTGAGGTTGGACTAATGGCTTACAATTTTCCTCTAAACGTATTTTATGCATGCAAAGGGAAGGGTTAACACCTTTAAGATCATCTACAGTCCAACCTATAGCCAATTTGTGCCTTCTAAGTACAACAAGCAATTTAGCAAGTTCAATATCATCAAGAGAAGATGATACAATTACCGGATACCTTTTGTCGTCATAAAGGTATGCATATTTAAGGTGGTCGGGCAAAGGCTTAATGCAATCCTCACCTCTTCCTCTTTGTCCTTGCATGCTATGTCTCCTTGCTTTGTTCCACTTTCCTCATCCTTGATCTCAATGAGCATCTCCTCCACTTTAATATCCATGGGCCTTTCTTTTTCACTACCTTCACAATTATCAACAAAACAATCAATATCATTCACTTCATTGTAATTACGAATTTTATAACTAGAAGTAAAGAAAGAGGTTTTAGCATCATCAAATCCTTCTTGAATGCAAAGTTCAACCACATCAATGGAGTTGCAAGAAGAGTTCTCCCTTGGATACTTCATTGAATCTTGTATTGAGAAATGAAGTTCTTCACCCATAAAGCTTTAGACTTAGCTCCCCTTTGTATACATCAATCACCGCTCTTGCTGTTGCCAAGAAAGATCTTCCCAGGATAAGGGAATATCCTTATCCTCATCCATATCAAGGACGTAGAAATCTGCCGAGAAGGTGAAGTTTTCGATCTTCACAAGGACATCTTCTATGAATCCATTTGGAAATGTGGTTGATCTGTCTGCCAATTGCAAAGTTGTGGATGTCCCTTTCAAATGTCCTTAATCTAAGCTCTTGAAGATGGATAATGGGATCAAGTTTATGCTTGCCCCTAAATTGCAAAGAGCATTTCGGATTACTCCATTTCCCAAAAACATCTCAGATCTTTCTCCTTTTGAGGTAACTTCTTTCTCAAAATATCACTACATTCCTTCGTCAAGTTAACCATTTTCGGCTCATCAACTCTTCTCCTCTTAGCTAACAAGTCTTTCAAAAACTTGGCATAACTAGGCATTTGCTCTAAAGCTTCATAGAAAGGAATGTTAATGTACAACTTCTTGAAGACCTATAAAAATTTGCTAAACTTCTCGTCAAGCTTCTTCTTAGCAAACTGTTGAGGATATGGAACGGGCACCATGGTTTTGGGTACCCCCCCATTCATCTACTTCAACCTTGTTCTTCTTCTCCCTTTCTTCTCTAGCCTTTTTCCACTTTGGTATGTCTCTTCTCTCCTCTTCATGTCCACCTTTCTCTCCTTCTTCCACAATCTCTTCTTCCACCATACTCTCCTCTTCCTTCCCATTTACTTCACCTAATGAAATAGCATATTCCATCAACATCTAAGTCTTCATCCCTTTCCTCTTCTACCCCCTTTTCACAAACATCATCAAAAGTAGGTATTCTAGGTCCTTCATACCTTCTCCCACTCCTAAATTCAATAGCCTTACGACCCTTACTCAAATGAATTTGGAGTAAGGAAGACTTACATTCTCGAGCTCTTTGTCCACATAACTTGGATATTTGTCCCATTTTCACCGCTAGATTCTTGATTTGATCTCCTTGAAGTTTACAAATTTGATCAAATTTCTTGTTCGTCTCTTCAAAATGCCTTTCATCTTCCCTTTTCATTTCCTCTAGTTGCTTAATTATGAGGAGAAGAGTTTCATTGATGTGGTTAGAATGATCTTCCCCTTGATGATAAGATGTTGAAGGTAATCGGTTATTGGATGTATCTTGGTATCGGTAGTTATGTTGGTAGGATTCTTGATTTGAGTAGGTGTAAGATGTAGAAGGATTTGTATAGTGTGGAGAATACGAGGAGTAATTGTATCCGTCCATCTAGATTTAGCACACACCTACAAAATTAAAGAAGTATCAACACTCAAAATATAATTGATAAACGAAAATAGAAAAACAACAAACCCAACTAAACAAAGTAGCCGTTTCCCCGACAACGACGCCAAAAACTTGTTTGCCAAAATTGTGTCTCACGCAAGTGTACATGGTAGTTGTAGATGTGGCAAGATGACCAAGTTAAAATATCGAACACAGGGAAATGTGGCGATATAAAGTAAGATTTTGTTGTCAAATTGAAATTAAGAAAGCAATAAAAGGCTTGGGGGTATTTATCTACTTTTCTTGACAAAGTATGAAAGTCTACCTATCATCTTTATATCAAAGATGAGCAAGAGCGGAAGAATGCACTAGTGTAATCCACTTATGATTCATTTGGGACATATCTCTCCTAACATGCAAGGTCCATTGATTGATCAATTAAGCCTAGTGTTTTATTAATGTGCCTAGATCTATCTAATGACACTTAATACCCTAATTGTGGTGACTAAACTCATAGACAATTATCATTTTCCTAAGAGCATTTCATCAAACACTTAGCATGCACAACATTCAATGAAGAACATTCATGAATAAGCTCAATTCTCATGTCTTGCTAATCCACTAGGGCTCTATACATCCAATTGGCAATACCAAACATTCATTCATAACATCAATTAAGAGAATTATCCACTCAATATCACAATACGTGCATAGGATTGATAGGATCACCAAACTACTACATAAGCTTCATACACCAATGCATAAGGAAATTAGCCCATGACTAATTGAATGAACAAAACAACAATTAAGCTATCTAACATCATGATTACAACTAATATGAAGAGAAATTACAATTGTCTTTCCTAGAACAATGGAATTGAAAGTGCTATCTACTACCTTGAATATCCAACTTGCAATCCGAAACTCAAAACACAAAATCAAACTGTAGGAATGTAGCTCTAATCACGACTAAGCTAATGCAACAAACGGATCATCGATCCAACAGGTAGATTATAAGTAATCGAAGAAAGAAGAATGACAAAATCTAAGAACCCACTTAGTAACTTCTCTTAACTCCCTAATCTAATTGAGAATCTAAGAAAATGATGGAAAGTGTGAAGAATGTCCTTGGAAATCTGATGCTTCAAGTATGTATAGTACTCCTCATGCATGGACCATAATACCCTTCATTAAAACGCACAAAAGACGAAAACACCCCTGAAAATATGGAAATTCACCTTGACGCATGACTTATAACTGGCCGACGCACGACTCTGAATGCGTGCGCCAATGCGCGCAAGCTGTTTGTGGCAATCCATCGATTGGCCACGTGAATCCGAGCTTCGAGGCGCGCGACTCTGAGTTTGTGGGCTCGAGACTCAGGCTGCCTTGTGACGTTCAATTTTGACTTCTTCGTTTTCGATCTGGTTTCTCATCCAAGCCTACTAGGGTCTTCCCTTGAGTCATTTGAACTTTTCCACATGCTCTGATCACCTCATCCTCTTCACCATAGTCATAAACTCCTCGTTTTTGCTCATTTTTCACTACAAAACACACTTTCTAGCTAACACGGGGTCAATAGCACAATGTATAGCAATTTAGGGTCAAATATGAATATAAAATCATCAAAACCATATAGAAATTGATGTCAAATGATGCAATTATAACCCTAATCATTGTACGAAATGTAAACAACACATGTGAAAACACTACACTGAAACCGTAAAGTTGGTTCCTGTAAATGCGCTATGCTTCAATATGTAGTGTGGGGTCTCTCTCATGGTTTCTGGACGTCTTGATCATCTATTTATAGATGTGGAAAGTGAATCCGTCCATTAAAGTAGTGGATACAATGGAGAGAAATTGAGATCCACTTTTGTAGGAGTTGAGGTAACCGCCATGTAACTTCCATTCTTCTCTTTCTCGGTCCTAACTCCTTTGGTTCCAGATCCTTCCAGGCGCATCATAAATATTCTGGGACGCTCATGAATATTCTGGGATATGTGAATAACTGCCGTTGACCGACGTTGACCGAAGATAACACCAAGGACAATCATTGGAGCAACACTAAGCAGTCAATCATTAGAACATGTTTCCTGGAGGATGTTGACCTGAAATGATAGCAAAGACAAATATTCTAATAACACTAAAAAGTTAGTCGTTAGAACGAATTTCCTGAAGGATGGATGTGATTCCAGATGTGATCAATACTGGCCTCATCACTCACATCAACAAGATTAATGCAAAGTGGTTGATGGACTATGTCTGGGTTTGCCAGATCATTCAACGTTCTTTCCACATCCATATTTTCACCACCAAAGTCAATATCTATTGTGGCACTCCCAACATTATCTGAATTAGTTACAAATTCAGGTTTGATGGTAGTTTTGGTATTCCCAATGATCGTAGAACTTGCTTGGGATTTTTCCCGGGTTTCTTTCCTCAACCTGCGTGCAGTTTCTCAATTTCTGGGATGAGTTCAAGTTGTTTTCTGCAAGAAGAACGAGTGATCATTCACATCTAATTTTTTTTAAATAGGGCAGCCAAAACATTTATGTTATTGCCAGAATAAGAAAAGAACAACAATGAGAATCTGGTAAATAAATTTCAAGAAAATTAAATACATAAAAATTTAATAAAAATTGCAGATTTACTCCGCGACAACGATGCAAAAATTTGGTATCCTGTCGTAATTCCACCAAAAATAAAAATTTATAATTGTGTTTGACTCAATCCAATAAAATGTATAAGAGTGAGTACGGGTCGAACTCAAGCGAGTAAATTGAATTTAATATCAAATTAATGTGTTATGATTTATACCAAAATAACATAAAATCGGGGGTAGGGGGTGGGGGGAGGGTTTGCTTGATGAACACAAATGAAAAATAGTATTATTTCAATTAAAATTTTGACTAACCAACACAAGAATATCTTGAAATTTTATCAATATGGAAAAAAAACCTAGTTCAAGGAATCGATCCCCTCCCATGTACTAATTTATAATTTATAAAAATTAAACATGCCAACAGTTGTGCAAACTCAAGTCTCTAGGTTAATAGTACGACCTATCAACCCAAAAAATTCATAGGTTTAGAAATTTAGGGTATAACTACTAAATTACAGTATTTCCAAGCAAACTTATCATATTCGGACTCGAAAATGCATTAAAACACCAAATATTAGAACTACTAGACTAAGAAAACGGACTACAAATCTTACAACCTAGATCCCATCACATCTAGAGGGCCTTCCTCTACTTTGCTCCTCTATCCAATCCTCACAACAATTACAAATTGCGGATCATGGAATAATAATTAACACTTGAACAATTAGTCTATATGGCCAATCCAAAATAATTATGCAAATGCTATAAAATCAATTCAGTGCATTTAGTGAGATAAATACACACAAAAATAGCAACATGAAATATCTAGCAATCAACTAAACATTCTACGGGAGGCTCACAAAACCTTAAACTAGAGAGGGGACTTAGCCCATGAAATTCATAATAAGACTAAATTAAAATGAATAAAACCAATTATATTTGTGTGTTCTTCTTGAATCTTCACATGTTTTACCCCAAGCTGTTTTCCTCCTTCCTTCCTTCAAGATACCTCTAGAGGGAATGAATCTCCCTCATTTTTATTCTTTGGTATGTTTTTCCTTGGGTTCCTAAAATCACTCCTAGTCATAATTGTTGGGTCAAAACTCTTTATTGTAGCCATAAAAGAAATGTAATAGCAAAAAAAGAAGGGAAGATTTAAATTGCTGGAAACTGGTTTAATTTCTGTCCAGAAATTGTTGCATGAGTGACTCTGACCCCTTCAGTGTTGCGACAGCGAATTTTTTTTCGTTTTGGCATGTTTCAACAATAATTTGGCTAATCAAAGTATATGTAGATAAGAGATAAAATAAGTTATAATTAACAACAAAAGATATAAAATTCATTGAAATAGAAATGAATTTACTGAAATTATTAATGCTAAATTATAACTTATCAGGGTCTGAGTGATAAATTCTATCAATTGAAGATCCATATTTCAAGTACTTCTACCTCATCTGCTATACATATTTTGCACATTAGTTATACCTCAAATTATCAGTTGTCAATGTGTTGAAAGTGTGTTAAAGGGTTAAGTGTAGTGGTTTGGGTTTGAAAATCATGATTTAAAGGGGAAAACTTGATTTAGAAAACGAATGGATATTTTGTCGAGCGTCAGAGGTCCCGCTCTGGACAATTTTGGGTCCGTTTTTCTACATATGTACGCCGGTTTTGTCAAATAAAACCATCTCTTCACTTACACCAAAAAACACAAAATTGAATAAAACTCTCTTCACTCACGTGCGTGACTAAGGGAGAAGAAAATCTAAATTCAATCAATATCAAATCCTGATACTATTTTTTTGTCTGATTGAAAGCAACAACACATCATATTATCATAATTGTATTTCTCAAAATTTTATTTTATTTACTGAATTAGAACTAATCGAGATAAATTTAAATCCAAATAATGCATATAGCAGTTTTCATTTCATATTTATATTTTTTTATTATAACCCGTTTAATGTTAATTTGAAAATATTTTAAATTATGATCAAAATTTTAAATTTTTTAAATTTATATTTAGGTGGTGTTTCTATGCTCATAATAAAGTTAGGTACAATGTAGGTTAAATAAAACTTTGGCATAAAAGCATGATGTGTGCTCCCTTTGCGGGAGTATATTGACTACATTAATCGTGCAATCACATAAGAAAGAAGTGAGAGAAATTATTATTGTAAATTTATTCCCACTCTCATTTAAATTTGCATCTCATTTTGTTTGATCAACTTCTCTGAGGATCAGTCTCAAATTACTTGAGCTCTTTTTTAATCATTTACAATCAATAAAATATTCTTCCATTCGGTTTGTGTGTGTTTGCCAATTTTTTGTAGTGAAATTTGTAATTTTGAATTGTTCTACCTTTTTTTTTGTTATAAATTAAAATCTATAAGAAAATCTTTCCAATCTACCCTTAAAATCCTCAAATTCCGCCTTGCCGCTCAGACAACTTCTCTGGCTCGCTCAGGCGCCGATGGTCGAGCGTCGGTCTTTACATGGTTGAGCACTGGAAAAAGTGGTGTACAGGGATTTTCGGGGAATTTTTTTTAAGGCCAACAAGTTAGGGGGGTTTGCAAAAGGAGGCCCCTAAGTTTGCGGGCTGGCAATTTAAGGACCGCAATTTTTTATCTTGGCAATTTAGGGACCGTTGCTTTTTAACTTGGCAATTTAAGGACCGCAACTTTTTAACTTGGCAAATTAAGGGCAAAATTGGCCCGTATGAGCTCCAGTTGCGCTGAAATTGCATGAGATTGACACTTAATTTCCACATCACTCGTTTAGAATTAACCCCAAAATCGTCCATCACGTGCCAATCTCGTGTAATTTCAGCCTAACTGGAGCTCGTACGGGACAATTTTGTCATTAATTTACCAAGTTAAAAACCTGCTGTCCTTAAATTGCCAAGTTAAAAAGCTGTGATCCTTAATTTGCCAAGATAAAAAATTGCGGGTCCTTAAATTGCCAGCCTGCAATCTTATGGACCTCCTTTTGCTAACCCCCTAACCTTTTGGCCTTAAAAAAAAATTTCCAGGGATTTTCTGCTCGGATACCCGTTGACAAGTGCTCGGTCATAGCTTGGTCAACGCTCGGTCAATGGGTTCTAGTGACGTCCAATTTCGAATTTTTAAATTTCGATCCCACGGCTCGTCCAAGCTTCCCAGGGTCTTCAGTTGAGTATTTTAAACTTCTCCATGCACTCGGATTTCATCATTTCACTTCCTATAGTCGGGAATTCTTCATTTTTGCTCGTTTTCACCTATAAAGCACACTTTCTTACCAACAAGAGGTCAATATCACAAAGTATAGCATATTAGGGTCAAATATGAACATAAACCAATCAATATCACATCAAAATGGATGTAAAATGATGCAATTATGACCCTAATCACTCATCCACAAGAGACTACCCCATTCATAACTTTCATCACTTTCTTTTGATCACCTAAGGATATCTTCTTTCTCTTTTCAAAGAATTCTTCAACAATAACTTCACTCTTGAGATCAAGAGTTCTTGCCCTTACCCCTTCACTCTTTCCCATACCATCGTATGAAATTGATGACTTCTCCTACCATCTTTCTTGGGAAACTCTTGAAATTATCATGGATCGAAAAGTGGCTTTCTCACGATTCATTCCCAAAGTAACCTCTCCTCGCTTGATATTTATTAAGGCATCCGAAGTAGCAAGAAAAGGTCTCCCAAGAATGGAGGAATCTCATCATCTTCCTCAACATCAAGCACAACGAAATCAACGGGATGCACGAATTTCCCCACATGGACTACCACATCCTCTAGCACCCCTCTTGGTCTCACTTTCGATCTATCGGCCAAGTGCAAATCAATCATGGTTGGCTTCAAATCATGTAAGCCCAATCTTTTAGCAATAGAGAGTGACATCATGTTAACACTTGCACCTAATCACACAATGCTTTCATCTTTTTGCTCCATTTGATGTGGAAACTCAAAGTAAAACTCCCGGGATCCTTAAGCTTTTGAGGTAAATGTTTTCGTATCAAGTCACTACTCTCTTGAGTTAGCTTAACCATTTCCGGCTCATTGACTTTCCTTTTCCTAGCCATCACATCTTTCAAAAACCTTGTATAATTTGACATTTGTTCAATAGCTTCATGAAAAGGCATGTTGGCATACAACTTCTTAAACACCTCAATAAACTTCTTTAATATATCATCTAACTTGTCTCTCATACCCTTTGAAATTTCCACCTTATCTCTTTCTTCCACTTTCCCTTCTTCCACCTTGCTTACCACATCCCTTACCTTTCCTACCCCCTTACCACTCTCATTTTTCTTCTCCATCCTTACTACTACCCCGTTTATTTTTCACTTCCCTTCACATCACATGCAATCCCCTTATTACACACAGCCTCCTCAACTAATTCCTCATGAAACTTTTCAATAGCACAACTCTTCACCACCTCACTACTAGATTCAATACAAGTAACAATAGCATTACAATGTTCTCTAGGATTAGGCTCGGTGGTTGAAGGAAATTTATGTTTATTTACGTGAGGACTCAAGGAAGTAGCAAGTTGTCTCATTTGGAATTCGAGACTCTTTATTTGACTCCCTTGTGATTTGTAGAGATCATCGAACTTCCTATTTGTTTCTTCAAGCCTCCTAGCATTCTCAAGCCTCATGTCCTCAAGTTGCATCAAGATGAGTGATAAGGTCTCGTCCGTATTTGCTTTCCCTTCATTGTTGGGTGGCTTTGAACCCGGATCAATAGCCGGAGGTAGTTGGATTGCTCCCTTAGGATTGGAGTATGAGAAATTCTCATGCCTCTCGAAGTTTGGATTATATAGAGTATTTTCTTGATTGGGTTGATATGGAGCTCCTTGTTGGCCTTGATATCTAGGTTGAAAAGGAGGAGCAACATAAGGTCTTGAATTGTTGGGATAGGAATTGTTGTATTGTGGCCTTCCCATGTAGCTTACTTCCTATTGAGTTTGTGGCGCGGGGGAAGGAACACTCTCTACTACATTGACTTGCATCGGAGTTGGAGCTTGGGCTTGGTTTCCATACATCATCAACATCACATTCTTCATGACAGATAACGAGAAGAGACTCTATTCTCGATTACATCGTTCACTTGACGCACGGTCCTCATCCATACGGATCTACCCGCACAAGAGTTCAAGTAATTCTTGTCCATCTCGTTAAGCCCAATGGTGAATGTCAAGAGGATGTCTTCCTCTTTAAATCCGTGTTGAGGACACGCCATGCATCCGAGATAGTCTCACTTGATCTTTGTCGAAAATTCTTGATCGCATCCCTAGCTTTGAGCATCTTCGATGGAGGATAGAATTTCTTTTAAGAATTGTGAGCTCAACTCATCCCAAGTGGAAGCCTTAGGGGTCATAGATTGGATCCATGTCTTAGCACGCCCCTTCAAGGTGAAAGTGAAGAATCAGAGTCTCTTCTCGTTATCTGTCATGCCTTGATACTTAACGGTATCACATATTTCCATTAAATTGCTAAGATGGGCATTTGGATCCTCTTTCTCACCGGTTCCATCGAATTGTGATTCCTTGAGCATCCTTAAGAGGTTAGGGCTCATCTCAAATATTTCGGCATCTATCATAGTATTCACAAACTCGTTGCTCAAAATAATCCCTCAAGAGTGGCTCGTTGTTGGGATTATGGTCCATGTGTGGAGCAATTTATGGCCTATAATGTGGAGGTTGTGGTTGGTATGTGTATTAAGGATAGTTTTCTGGTGGTGGTAGTGGGTAGTAGGGTTGGTTTATTGGATAATTTGAGTATGGATGATGGTAAGGATGATTTGTAGGTTGATTTTGTGGTGGGTAAGGTGGATAAGGTATGTTGGGATTAGGTAGGTTAGGATGTGGTTGAGGAACCTCTCTTTGAGCCAAGTGCTCTTCTCCTTGATGCACTTGTGGCATCACTTGTCCTTCATTTCCTTCATCTCTAGCTTCGTTCTCTTGGTTATCCATGTTTGCTTGATCAAGTCTAGCTTGCCTTTTTTGTCTCCTCAAACTAGCTTCAAGATTTAAGTCAAGAGGTACTAGCCTTCACCCCTTGGCTTCTTGTTAGCATGTACCGACAAGAGGCAACAATTAATCGCAATATCCAACAAAAACAACAACACAAGCTTAACAAAGTGGCCGTTTCCCTGGCAACAACACCAAAAACTTGTTTAGCGTTACCGGGATTCAAGGATATTCAAGTAAACAAACAAATACAAGCTTAACAAAGTAATCATTTCCCCGGCAACGGCACCAAAAATTTGTTTGCCAAAATTGTGTGCTTTCACGCAAGTGTACATAGTCATAGTATACGTGGCAAGTTAACCAAGTAATAAAATGTATCTAACTCAGGGAAACGGGGCAATGAATAGCAAGTATATTGTTTAACAAGTAGTATCTATGAAAACAAGAAAGATGGTCTTGAATTTCTATCTACTTTTCAATGCAAGAATATTGAAATCTAACTATCACCTTTGTAGAAAGATGAGCAAGTGTGTGAGGAATGCATTAGTGTAATCCCATTATGGTTCATCTAGTGTCTATCTATCCTAGCATGCAAGATCTCCTGAGTGATTAACTAAGCCTAAAAGCCTTATTAAGTGTCTAGATCTCTCTACAATACTCAACACTCCAATTGAGAGGTCTTTACTCCTAAGCAATTCTCATTGACATAAGAGCACTTAAGCAAACACTTGGTAGGCACAAAATTCTATTAAGAGATTCTATGAATTAACTCAATTCTCATGTGTTACTAACTCATATGGGCTCAAATTATCCAATTGAACATACTAAGCATTCAAACAATTCATCAAAATAGAGAATTCATCATTCAAGATTACTAATCATGCATAGGATTAATAGAACACTAAATTACACCATAATGATCACACACCAATGGAAATAGGAATTAGCCCATGGCTAATTGGGAGACCAAATCAATAATTAAGCAATAGAACATCATGATTAACACTAATAGAATGAAAAATACAAAAGTCTTACCAATTACAATGGAATTGAAATATTATCCTTCTACCTTCAAAATAGAAACTCTTAATCCGGAACTCCAATTGCAAAATGAACCGTAGAAATAAAGCTATCGACTATACAAATCCAATGGAATAAATAGATCAATGATCTAACAGTTTGATTGGAAGAAATTGTAGAGAGAAGTAAGAGAATTAGCATAAACCGACTAAGAAACTACCTAATCTCTCTCTAAAACCCCCCTAATGAAAATGGAATAATGAAAAGTCCCTCCAAAATCTGAAACTTGGAGTATTTATAGTATCCACCATGATTAGACCAAAGTGCCCCTCATTAAACGCGCAAAAGGATGAATTGCCCTTAAAAATGTGAAAATCTAGAAGGCCGCTTGGACAAGCTCTCTGGCTCGCTCGGACGCTTCTGGTCGAGCACCGGTCTACACGTGGTCGAGCGTCTGCCAATGCGGTGTATAGAGATTTTCTGCTCGGACGTCCGTTGATGGCCGCTCGGTCATAAGAGAGTCAACACTCTGTCAATGAGATCTTGTGACGTCCAATTTCGACTTTTTAAATTTCGATCCCACGGCTCGTTCAAGCTTCCTAGGGTCTTCATTTGAGTATTTTAAACTTCCCCATGTGCTCGGATTTCATCATTTTCACCTCTTAAAGTCGGGAATTCCTCATTTTTGCTCATTTTCACCTATAAAACACACTTTCTTGCCAAGAAGAGGTCAATATCATAAAGTATAGAATATTAGGGTCAAATATGAACATAAACCAATAAATATCATATCAAAATGGATGCAAAATGATGCAATTATGACCCTAATCTGTTCGATAGGGTTCTAGTAATTCCGATCCAATGAAAAATTCTAGATCATCTTTATCAGGATATGCTTTTATTGTTGTTAGCTCCTCCATGGGTGTAGCTCTTTTTGGTTTTTCTTTCCATCTTGGATCTAAAATTGGTTCATCCATGTTTAGTTCATCTTCAACCTCCATTGGCTCGTACTCTAATCATGGTTCAAAATCTTCATTTGGTAAACAATCTTTTGATTGTTCGTTTCTTATCTGTGAATTATTTATCAGCTCCGCCTGGTCACAGATGCTTATAAGTTGTTTAGTAGATTATGTTTTATGTTCTTTAACTCGTTCATTTTATAAATAATTTCCATTGGTTTAGCTCAGTCTTGTGAAGTATTTAATGGTTTATGTCTCGAGTAAAAACAATCGACAACATTTTCTATCATTGACACTTGAGCTTCTGATGAATGCACCTATAATAAACATTCACGAGCTTTCTTGATCACCTTTTATTGTTCCCGCACCATTTGGTGTTGGGAATTTCAAACAATAATTGTACATCGAACAGGCTGTTTTAAATTCATGCAAAAAAAGTCAACCGAGGAACTCATTGTAGGAGGATGGCTAGTTTACAACAAGAAAATATATTTACCTCGTCAACCTCCTATCAGGGTCATCGACAGGTACAAGCTCCACAGAAAATCTTATTGTACCTAGAGGGATTGTAACAGCTTTTTCGAACACTATAATTTTATGATTGTAATCTTCTGTATAGGATTCAAAATCATTAATCTGGTTTAGTGTGTTTATAAAGAAAATGTTCGTGTAAGCTCCAGTATCGACCAATAGTCTATAGACTTTTGCATTCATTATGTTTACACTGATAATCAGAGAGTCATTATGAGGTGTCATGATGCCTTCCAAATCTTTTTGAGAGAATGTGAGTTCTGTAGTTGGTTTGGTGGAAGGTCCAGTACCTGTTTCTTTGATTTGGTCGATCGCGCACAATTTTGCTTTATTTTGCCTCTTCGACAGAGGTGGTCTTCCGTCTCTACATACGTCTGCTCGGCCTACTTCTGGCTCGATCATCAAAATTTCACATACAGATCCCGATAGAGGTGGTGGAGCTTGTCTCTCCCACTGGTTTCTCTGAGGATCTCTCTCTCCTTCTTCACTTTTGTCATCTTTAGATTCATCTACTTCTGGTGCTCGTTGCCTTTTACAAGGTGTCTTTTTTACAAACTCAGAAAACTTCTTTTCCTCATAAAATCTCCACAATTGTCTTAACAAATCCAGGTACTCACTAGTAAAGTGCCCAATTGTCTGATAAAAAGCACAATACTTGTTCGGGTTCAACTTACTTCGCTCTTGCCGGATGCTTCGTGGAACAGGTACCATTCCTTTCCCATTTACTGCATTGTACACTTGTTCAACCGACACAGTCAAAACTTGATTGAAAATTTCCTTGTATTCTTCTTCATCCATGAAGGACTCCAAGTTCCTTGGAGCTCGGTACTCCGTTCCAGTCTTCCTTCTGGGTTTCTTTGTTTCTTTAGTCTCCCTGAGACTTTTTCCTAGTGCTTCTTGCATTGCAATATAAATCTCAGCCTTGTTCCTAAACTCCGCATATGTCTTTGGGCATGCTAAATGCATTTCCTTCCATAAATTTGATCTTTTTTTCAATCATGCCATCGCAGTAATGGCTTTGGTATCTTCATTAACTAGTTCCCCTTCAAGTAAGAATTTATCAAATCTTTCTAAATGTTTGATCCGACTTTTCAGTTTCTTGAACCCAATTTAAAAGTCAGTGCTTTTGAGTCAAGTAAGACACCGATCCTGAGAAATTAGCTAGAATCTCATGACTCAATTGAGCAAAAGATGTAATTGATGCGGGTTCCATTGGGGAAAACCACCGATGAGCATGATCACCAAGAGTAAGAGGAAAATTTCGACATTGGGTGGCCTCAGAAGCCCGCATTTGAAATCATGTAGTCAGTGTACTTGTTAATCTACAACTTCGGATTAGAACTTCTTCATAAAGATTGTTTGTGGGATATAAGATCATTGGTTGAATTGGTTCTAAGAGAATTAACGGTAATAGGGCAAGAATCACCTTCTGGTCGATGAGATATCTTCATTTGTAACTCCTCAATTGCTCTTTGTTTGTCCCAAAGGCAGGTTTTAGGGAAGATTACCTTTGAACAAGTCTAGAAGGGAGGGGGGGGGGGGTTGAATAGACTTGTAAGGTTTCAAAAGCCTTTTTCAAATTATTTTGGTTATTCAGAAAACCAGCAGACTACTGAGGTAGTCTTAATTTGAAAGATGTGCGATAAGACGAGATGCAAGGGATTTTTAGTGGTTCGGACCAACTGTCCTACATCCACTCTCCTCAATCCAACTTGGAGTTGAGGGGCTCTCCACGAACTTACTCACATACTCACTTACACACTTCGAGAGTACTACTCTCTTACAAATTGTCAATGCTACAATTGCAATTGACTTCTCACAACTTCTACAAAGCTTTTACAAATAATAAGTATGAATGAGGTTTTTGATTGCAAGTGATAATTCTGACAGAGTTTCGGCTAGCTTAATATGCGTGTAAATCCGATACTGAAATCATCACTGTTACTCTAATTTATAGGGTCAAATAACTAGCCGTTGGAATGGACTAGAAATCTGAGATCCTATAATCTCGTATTCAATCAATCATTGTGATTGATTGAATCTCCATCTTGATTCCCGTCAATCTTCGCGATCTACAATCAATCAAGTTTGTCCCCTTGATTGATTGATCTTCTATTCTGGGAATCCTCCTTCTATGTTTCAAGTCAACCCTTAAAATGATTCCGAAGAATCTGGGCCAAGCACAAGACCTCAGCTGATCTGTCTCCTCAGCTGGTGTACCAGTCTGCTGATACTTGGACCTCAGCTGATGTACAAGTCTGCTGGTGTGCACCTCAGCTGGTCTTCTTGACTTCGTTTGAATATGTCTTTTATCCATGGTCTTTGTCTTGTCTGCGACGTGCTCTCAGCTGATCAGCTGATCTTCTGATTTCAGCTGATCTGTCTCTTCTGATATCAGCTGATCTGTCTCTTCTGATATCAGCTGATGTTAACTCCTCGGATGATCTGCTCTCGATATTCCAGTGTCAGCTGCTTAAATCTTCTGTCCTCTGAAATCGGCTAAGTCCTCAAGGTCTCAGCTGGTCTTCTTCTCTATGATAGCTTCAGATCTTCTAGGCAGCAAGGTAGATTCCCCCTCACTCGAACCTATCTAATCCTAACTACTCATCAGCTGACTAACATGTTCAGCTGGTCCTATTATAAGCTGATTGGTTTATTATATCATCAAAACATCTAACACAGATATCCTAACAAGTTCCCCCTTTTTGATGATATCAAAACCAACTCAGCTGATCTCAACAGATAAGCTTATTCAATCAAAATTAAGATCATCATAGGACAGAAAAGAAGATCTTTAAATAAGATCTTTAGACAGAATAAAAATGCAGCTGACAACAAGAAGTTGTCTAGAATCATAAAGCTTCATTAAATAAAAAAAGAAAGTACAATCAGAAAGGAAGTACCTAATCCTCAGCTGACTCAGCTGGACTATTACATGAGGAGAGGTCTTCTGCTGTTGAGAGGAACTTGCAACCAGTCAAGGAATCTCTTCTCCATCTCCCTCAGAGCTGGCAGAGAATTGTCAGAGAGTTGTGGAAAAAGTTGTGTAATCTGCAACCAATGCTTCCTGATTTCCACACAGTCTATCTTCCCATTCTCATCAGTTAGAGTTGGAAGGTACTCTATCTCTGGCAACTCCGGCTGAACATCCAGCTTAAGCATTTCATCCGAAATAGCTTTGAAGAATTTTGGAAAGGTTTCCTTCAACCAGTTTCCGAACTCAGCATTCTTCTCTCTTTCTCCTCTGGTATCTTCTCCTCTGAAAACATAGAAGTGGATCATGGTCTTAGCCTTTATGGTTTTCCAAAGATGCAAAAGCTCATCTGACAGTTGATTGTAGAACATGTCAATTGGTCCATCAACCAAAGGCTCATTCGGATCCCTAATGTACTTTCCACTTCTAGTCCTGCTACCCTGAGAGACTGCTTTCCCTTGCTTCTTCAGCTTCCTCTGATAACGTCTCTCCAGCTCATCATTCATTTCCCTTTCCTCCCTCTTACTCCTCTCTTCTGGAGTCTCCTTTTCAGCTAGCTGCAACTCCTTTGCCAGCTTCTCATCCAGTTCAACATTCATAATTCTCTTCTTTTTCTCTCTTTCTTCAGCAACCACTTCTTGCCTCTGTAGAGCCTCAGCCATCTTCTGATCTCTCAGCTCCTGAGTCTTCTGAGCTGCAATCTTTCTTGTGTTGATGTAATCTTCAACATTTTCTACTCTAGCAGATAGAACACCATGGTTATCTACCAGTAGAGCTCTCAGAGAGGCCATCTCAGATTGCAGGGCAGCAATAGCAGCTGAGTTCTTCTCTTCCCCCTTTTTGATATCATCAATCATCGAAGTAGAGGGTAAAGAAGTAGGAAGATTATCCACAATGGCTTTTAGGTCCTCCTGACCATTTTTGCATTAAGCAATTTGACCTTCCAACCTTTCAGAGACCAGTCTGAATCTCTCAGATTCAGCAGAGAGGGTAGCAGAAGCATCATCAGTAAATGCCTTGGCTGTCGTCTTGAAATGCTGTAGAGTTTGGAAAAACTCTATCCTGGTGGCATACAAGCTGTCCTCCATAGCTTCTTTCAGCTTGTTTTGGTGATCCATCAGAACTTGATGAACGTGCTTTTCAATCAGAGAGGGGGCAGCAGACTTGGCAGCCATCAGAGTGGCTTTGACCTCCCTGATGTGATCATCAAAATAATCTTTAAGCTGTCCCAAAATTGTAGGGGTTACCTAATCAGCCGGGTTGATCTCAAAGTTTGCTGCCGGAGGGATGAACTCAGACTCAGCTATTTCCGGGCAATCCAGCGCAACCCCATCCTTAAGAAATAAAGCACGGGCAACCTTCCTCAACCCTTCAGGGGATGGCAGCTGGGATGGTGCCTTAACCTCCAAGGCATCCATCAGAATTTCTTCCCACTCGGTAAATGCTGCTTCTCCCATCTCCTTTATCAATTCCAGAAAGTAGGTAACTGGCCCTTCTCTCGCTTGTGCCCAGGCGAGACCATCAGCAAGAATGTCTTGATAGGTTGGGTATGGGTTGAGTTCTGGGATATAAAGGGATATGTGGGCTAGGGCAGTTATGATCATTCCTCGTTCAAGAGGCCACTTTGAACGATGGTGTGATAGGCATGCTTGTTTGGCCATTTCTGTGGGAGAGTTGGGGGTTTCAAGATTAATGGGTTCAGGGTGAGAGGGTTTGGGAATAGCTGAAGGCTCACCAGAGGTAGCTATCTCCTCTGGTTCATTGCCAGCTCGGAGTTGTGAAGATGTGGAATGTGTAGAGGTATGGGATTTCTGGGAATGTGAAGGGGAATTGTGTTGGGAAGGATCAGATAAGGGAGTGGATTGAGCTGACCTGATGGGTGAGGCAGCTAATGGTGTATCCGCTGATGGTGCATCTTTAGAGGAATGTAGAACCTCTGTCTCAGCAACTGAAGGCTCAGCTGATTCCCTCTCTTCTAACTCTTCTTCCCCTCCATCAGAGCCAGAGGCAGAATTCTCATCTGAATCAGCTCTCTCAGCTGATTCCTCCACGGCTTGCTCCTCTTCTTCAACAGAAGGCTCATCAACCAGCAGAGTAGCCCTCTCTGCTGAAGATTTCTTCTTCTTCAGACTGCTCAGGAAAACAGTATCATCATCTGCGTCAGAATCAAAGGAGAGCTTCCTTTGGATGGGAGTGGTTTCTTTCTTGAATTTCTTCTTTCTTCCCCCTCCAGCAGGCTTTGAAGCCTTCCTCTTCTGCTTCTTTCCATGACCAGCAGAGGGACCAGGGGCAGCAGCTACTGGATCAGCTTTGGAATCTGAATCAGCTGTCCCAATGACATCCAAGTTACTTCCCCTCAGAAACTTGGTGTGGTTGTATTCAACAACCCAATCATCATCCCACTTGTGCTGGGGCAGCAGATGATTCAAGATTATAGTAATCTTGGTAGCCATGGAGCACTTTGACTTGAAGCTGTAAACTTGTTGACCACCTACTTCCTTAGCAACACATCTCTTGGACTCCTGTTCCAATCGAAACCATAGCAGACTCACCCAGTCTGCTTGAACCCTATCGAGGATCGTGCGGGCCACGCTTAGACGAAGTTTGGTAATGGCGTCCAAACTCCCCTGTTCTGCCAAGATAACCTTAGTCACCACATCCATCAAAAACCAGAATCGTCTCCTCAACATAGACTTTTTCAGATTCGTGGTGGTATTCCTATGACTCTTCCTGGCCATTATCTTGAAAGTATCCAGGTAGTCGGCTTCCTTGTATTTATGTGGTAGAATACTAGTGGAGGATAGGCCAAAAATATTAGCAACCACATCCTTGGAAATAACAACAGCTTTTCCATCAACCAAGGAGCAGATGGAGTTTGAACTAAACTGGGCCTTGAGAAGGAATTGAAAGGCGTAAAAATTTAGGGTTTTATGGTCAGGGGGGGTCATGGAGATGAAGGTTCAGAGATTGTGATGTTGAAGAAGGTTTAGGATTTCCCGAATCTCTGGAACCCTGGTCGTGTCGTAATCGACACACATCTCGGCGTACATCCTTTCTTTGAACATCTTTTGCATAACTTTGGATGCCATACCTTTAACACAGAGGTTAGGTGCACAGAGAATAATATGCAAGAGTAATAACAAAAGAAAGATTTCGGAGCAGAAGGTTTTCAGTAAGAAGTTAAAGGGGTATATATATGAATCGAAAGAGATGAGCAGTACCGATCAATTTTGATCGTAGATTTGTATATTGCATCACACAAATCAAAGGTCCAGATTATTTGACCTTTGAGTGGGTTGGAGGTGATACGTAAGTGTCAGGGTTTCGAAAGGTTTTAACCGCCAAAAGATTCACCTTTTTGAAAAAGGTAATGATGAAAAAGCTTTTAGAGAAATTTAGGCTGTGAGAAATTAATTACAACTGACACCTTATTTTGAAAAAAAATAATAAATCCCCAAATTTTCGTAAGAGAAAAGATTTGATTGCCAATTTTCTAAATTTTTTTTTAGAAATACGGGATTTATTAATATTTGAAAAGATTTGATAAAAAAAATATATTTTAAAACCGACATGAAGAATATAGAAATACTTATCGAGAAGCTGACGTGGCAAAGTCAGCTGATAAGAGGGATCCTCATGAAAATCTTTTCTGCTCATCTGGGTCTTTAATGTCAGCTAACATGGACCAGCTGAAGCAAGGTGACCTTGTCTGACTTTCATGACTTATCCCTGTATCAAGTTAGACATAACAAGATAGAGAAAAGAAAAGAAAGAATAAGAAGACGTACCAGATCAGCTGATGTGAGGATCAACTGATTACTTCAGCAGAATAGTCCTCAGCTGGATACCAGCTGACTACCCATATTCCCAAAAACTTTCTTTCTAAAGAACTGCACCTCCATCTATCATTCCTAACTCTGCTACTAATTCTCTGAATCTTACCTCTGCTAAAGGTTTGGTAAGCACATCTGCTCTCTGTTTCTCCGTATGAATCTTCTCCATCATGATATCTCATTTCTCAGCATGATCTCGTAGAAAATGATGTCTAATATCCACATGCTTGCATCTGGTATGGAGAACATGATTCTGAGTAATGGCTATTGCACTTGTGCTATCACAGAAGATGGGTATCTCTTCTGTGACCACATGGTAGTCCCTCAGCTGTTGTCTTATCCAGAGCAGCTGAGAACAGCAACTACCAGCAGCCATGTACTCTGCCTCTGTCGTGGAAGTAGCTACTGAAGTCTGCTTCTTGGAGAACCAAGATATCAGCTTACTTCCCAGAAACTGACATGTGCCAGAGGTTGATTTCCTATCAATATTGCACCCTCCATAGTCATAATCTGAATACCCACTCAGCTGAAAGTTGTCATCAGCTGGGTACCAGAGGCCTAGATTGTAAGTACCCTTCAAATACTTAACAATCTTCTTTGCTGCTTCCAGATGAGATTTCTTAGGATTTGCCTGAAACCTTGCACATACCTCTACTGCAAAGCTGATATCAGGTCTGCTGGAAGTGAGATACAGCAGAGAACAAATAAGTCCTCTATATTGTGTCTGATCCACTTTCTCACCAGCCTCATCTGGATCCATGCTAAAGTTTGCCATCATTGGAATCTTAGCTTCTCTGCTGCTACTAACTCCAAACTTTTCTATCAAATTCTTGGCATAGTTAGCTTGGCTAATGAAGGTTCCATTGGACATCTGCTTCACCTGCAGTCCAAGGAAGTAAGTCATCTCCCCCATCATGGACATTTCAAACTTGCTGGTCATCAGCTTGCTAAACTGATCACACATCTGCTTGTTGGGAGAGCCGAAGATGATATCATCCACATAGATCTGCACTAAGAGGATATCATCTCTATATTCTTTTCTGAACAAGGTTTTGTCTATCTTTCCTTTGCTGAATCCACTATCCAGTAGGAACTGTGATAGAGTATCATACCAAGCTCTAGGTGCCTGCTTTAGTCCATATAAAGCCTTCTGCAACCTATAAACCTTGTTCCCAATCTCAAATCCTGGTGGTTGTTCCACATAGACCTCTTCTGCCAGGATTCCATTAAGAAAAGCTGACTTGACATCCATCTGATATACCTTGAACCCTTTGAAAACAGCATAGGCAAGAAACAATCTGATGGCTTCTAGTCTTGCCACAGGAGCAAATGTCTCATCATAGTCAATCCCCTCTGACTGTGAATACCCCTGAGCTACTAGCCTTGCCTTGTTTCTTACCACCACATCATTTTCATCCTTTTTGTTCTTAAAGACCCACTTAGTGCCTATGACCTTCTGATGTTTGGGCCTCTCAACTAGAGTCCAAACTTCTTGTCTTGCAAACTGGTTTAGCTCATAGCTACAATCCAGTTTGGATCTTCAAGAGCTTCATGGATATTCTTGGGTTCTATCAGAGACACATAACAGCTGAACTGAGCACCCAAGTTTAACTTTCTTCTGGTCTGAACACCTACACTTGGATCTCCTAGAATCTGTTCAGCTGGGAAGTCAGACACCTTCTTCTTGCCCCTTTGAGGTTCCATAGTCTGCTCCTCTTGGGTCTTGTCTGATATTCCCCCTTGGTTAGTGTCAGGAGTCAATGTGCCATCATCTGGTGCTGATGAGGGCTTATCAGCTGATTTGGGCTCATCATCTGAATCTGAATCTGATTCTATCCTAGGTACCACTACCTTAATCAGATCTGGCTTGTCTGACAGATTCAGCTGATCCACCTCTTCTGCTAGCTTCTCCTTGCTGTACTCATGAATAGATTCATCAAATACAACATGGGGTGTCTCCTCCACACAGAGAGAGACTTTATTAAAGACTCTATAGGCTTTGCTACTTCCAGAATATCCTAAGAATATTCCTTCAGCAACCTTAGCATCAAAAGTCTTTAACTTAGTCTTTCCATTGTCATGGATGAAACACCTACACCCAAAAATATGGACAGAGGAAAGGTTAGGAGTTTTACCCTTGTACGTTTCATAAGGAGTCTTCCCATGTCTCTTGACTGGTAGACACCTATTTTGGATGAAGCAAGCAGTGTTGATGGCTTCTGCCCAAAACCTTTGAGGAGTCTGATATTCAGCTAACATAGTCCTTGCTGCCTCCTTGAGGGTTCTGTTTCTCCTCTCAGCTAATCCATTCTGCAGAGGTGTTCTGGCAGCTGATGTCTCATGCTGAATACCATTGTCTCTGCAGTAGTCAGAAACAACAGAGTTAAGAAACTAAGTACCTTTATCACTTCTGATTCTGACTATGCTGAGGTCCAGCTCCTTCTGAATCCTCTTGAACAACTCCAACATCTTGACCATAGTCTCATTCTTCTTGAACAAGAACACTACCCAAGAGAATCTTGTATAGTCATCAACAATCACCAGTGTGTACTTCCTTCCGCTGAAGCTAAGATGTGAGACTGGTCCAAATAAGTCCATATGAAGTAGCTGAAGTGCTTTTGTTGTTGAAGTACTCTGCACATCTTTGAATGAGGCTTTAGTTTGCTTCCCTTTCTGACAGGCATCACACTTCTGCTCAGATGCAAACACCTCATTCTGACTAGACCCTTCCTTGCAACCTTGTTAAGAGTCTTGAAGTTCAGATGACCTAGTCTCTTGTGCCACAGCCAGCTGATCTCTGATGAGCTTTTAGCAACCAAACATGAGTCAGCTGGACAACTTGCAAAATCTACAAGATACATATTACCTCTTCTGAGGCCAGTTAGTAGCATCTGCTCATTTAAATCATTAATAACAAGGCAAGAGTTCTTAGAGAATCTTACTGAATATCCCTTGTCACAGAATTGAGATACAGATAGAAGATTGTGCATAAGCCCTTCTACATAGTAGACTTCTTCAACTCATGTTCCTTTGATCAGCAGGGTGCCTACTCCTCTGGTGACTCCAAAATTGTTGTCACCGAACACAACTCCAGGCCCATCAAGCATTACAAAGTCTTGGAGGAGATGCTTCTCAAAGGTCATGTGCTTTGAGCAACCGCTATCAATGTACCAGACATGGCCCTTGGCTTCTCCTCTTTCTATAGGGCTAGAGTTTACCTGAAATTAAAACTCAGGCTTTAGGTACTCTATCTTTGGGTCCTTATTGGTTAGTATCGATTTTCTGGATCCACAGGTAGAGATCGTCCTTATGAGGTTTAGGGGATCTCAACCTTCTACCATATTTGTCCACAAAAATCATCTCCCTCAGAGGATCTTTTCTGGGGCGATGAGTAATAACAGCAGGTTTGTAGGTGGGCTGCTCTGTAACGCCCCAGTTTTCCAAAATGCAATTTCGTCATTCTAGAAACCCTAGTCATCACTTAGTGACTGAAAATCCATACTATTTTTTTTGTTTTAAATATGAAACACTTTTAATGACATTAAATAGATAGCGGAAGCATATGTTTTGTTAAAAGAATACATGTACGGCGGAAAGATAATTTTTTTGTTATGAAAGACGCGGTGGCCATTTTGATGATTTACTATGCTAGGATCTTTATAAAAAGTTTGGCACAAAATAGACTACAAAATAACTATCATTCATAATTATCCAGAGATTTTATAACTGTTCTTCACTTTGGCATATTTCTAAAGTCGTAATAAGAGTTATCATCCTTAACTCCTTTTCTTTTGATGCATGATAAA
>JAPKLY010001007.1:1044-46208 GCA_026898435.1 Prunella vulgaris
TTGAATATATATAATATTTAAATCCATTTTTTAAAAGAAAAACAGAAAAGTAAAAAAATTAGAACAAATATTAACTACTAATAAAAATATTTTTTTTAATAAAAGTGTTGTAAACAAAAAAAATTCAAAAAAACCAGCTCCGAAAACACTTTTTTAAAACGATTTTTTTTTGACATATTCGAAATAAAAATCGGAAAAAAGTCAAAGAAAATTTTCAAAATGAGATAAGAATTTCTAAGAAAAAAAAGAAAACTACTCCCTCCGTCCCATAATTGTTTTCACACTTTCCTTTTTCGTCCGTCCCACAATTGTTTTCACACCCTATAAATGGAAACTATTATTTTAACTTTACCCTCACAATTCAACTAATCTCATTATTTTAATAATATAACTTTACACAACACTCTACTTTTTTTAAAAGTTGTGTCATCCCAGAGGTGAAAACACCTCTGGGACGGAGGGAGTATACAAAATTTCGCAAAAATTGAACCGGCAAAGAATTAAAAGAAATGAATAAGGAAGACGTTCAAACCTGAGTCGTGCAATGAAGGCGGACGAGAGAGAGGGGTTGAATATATATAATATTTAAGTTACACACTAATTCATTAATTTTGAGAGAGAGAGAAAGAGAGAGAGAGTTCTGTAAGATGGAAGATGGAAGATGAAGTTCTGTAATATGAGAGAGAGCTCTGTAAGATGGAAGATGGAAGATGGAAGATGAAGTTGTGTAATATTCGAATAGTAATAGAGTATTGCATCACCATAAACCAATTGTTCACTTTCTTTCCATTACGAGTGCAATAACATACCATGATCATTCACCTCATTTATTATATGTCTCCTAAATAATAGGAGATTCTCCTTTACATCACGTCAGCCCTCTGTCTAATTAATAATCCTTCGCGCGGAAGGAATTTACCCCCTATTGAAATAACAATGGCCTGAGCTTACACCCTATTGAAATAACAATGACTCATTTGGTTCGTAAGATAAAATTATTTATCCGTAAAAAACATGCATATTTTTAACGGATAGATACTTTTATCTCACGAACCAAATGAGCCCTAAGTTTAAAACCTAAATTAAAACTCAAATTGAAATCAAGCTGAAATAATAATTAATCTCTCTGAATTTAAAACAAGATTAATCAAAACTGCAGATCCTAAATAAAAATTAACGAAAATCAAATTTGTTTAATCCCTCGTTCTACTCTACTGATGCTTTCAGAAATAAACCTAACTACTAAAGCGTGATTCTTTTTTTGGTATCTAATGAATCCCCTTTTATATACTGAAGCCAATGGCACCGAAGCAAATGGGCCTTTAATTAGAAATGGGCTTCACAATTAAACACGAAATAAAGTTGGGCACCAAAACAAATAGAACTATTAGTATTATATTCATTAATTAACTTAGTCAAATAAATAAATATTTTAGGGGGTGTTTGTTTTAAATTCTTCAATGGTAATGGAAATGAAATTTTATTTTTCTTCTTTACCCGAGTTTATATTTATGGTGGTCATCATTAATGTTGTGCTCCAATTTTGGAGAAATTGACAAAAAAAGAATGTTGTGGGTTGTGGTATGGGGAATTGATTGAGGATGATGATTATAATGTGAGAGATAGATAATCAAATGGGAGTGATGATTACCGTATATATCTCATTTCCATTACCATTAAATAATTTTTTTACCAAACGCCCCCTTACTCTTTGACTTAATTAATTGAATGAATAATAATATTTTAATAGAATTCAAATAACACTTCCAATAGATAGCAATTAAGACCTTAAATACATATAAAACTCTAGAAATTCATCTCATATTGATGCAAATATGACCCTAATAAATTTACATGCACACTCACAAACATATACACATATTTATCCATATACCACTACTTTATATATAAAATACATTTTCTTAAAAAAAATGTGTCGTCCCGTAGGGTACAAATTCCTACGGGACGGAGGGAGTACTATTTATATATAAAGTAATGACATATGTATAAATATATACTCCCTCCGTCCCAAAAGATATTGTATACTTTCTATTTTGGGTTGTCCCACAAAAAGTTTGCATATCTAAAAATGGAAACTATTTATTGAACTCTACTCTCACAATACACATATAATATTCATAAAAATGTATTTTTTATATCTTTTTTCTTAAACTGCGTGCCCAAAAGACACCGCAATACTTCTGGAACGGAGGGAGTATATATTTATGAGTGTGCACGCAAATTAATTAATGTTTCTTTTTTTAATAGTGTGCAAATTTGTGTGAAAAATCCAAATAAAAAAAATGCAAATTTCTGTGGGATATAGTATTCGTTCTCCATCATTTTCTTTTAAGATATCGAAAAATTATTAATTGGATCTCCTAAGCAAAATATTTTACGTACATATTATTAATTTATATTTAAAATTTTCAACATTATTACTTGGGGACCTTTGGACAAAGTTTTTGGGGCCACCAATGTATGAATATATATACTTTTTCCTTCTCAAAATTATTTTTACAATTATTTTTAGATGTTCTAATTTTATTTTCACAAGGGAAATATTTACATTCACAAAAATTAATAAAATATTTTTTTTATTTTATTAATTTAATCTTACACTCACGTCACTATTTTTTTTTTTTTTTGAATGCCAAAATTACTTATGAAAGTAGTCTTAGGATAGAAAGGGTTTATACATAATATCAAAATTCTCAAGGGGATGGGACAACCCCACTTACCCGCCCCGTAATCTATAATATATATATATATATATATATATATATATATATCAAAGATTTTGTATTAATTCATCTTCTTCAATTACATATACTATAACAAAACAAATTAAATGATATATAGATTAATTCAGTTCTAACCCAACAGAAATTGCAGAAAAAGCTGGCGGGAAAGAGAGTAATAAATTAAGCAATTTTAATTTGAGAAAATAAGGACTTAAAGAAGGAAAAACTTGTTTCTTATGATATGATGATGTCCAATTAAAAAAAACAATGATTAAGGAAAATATTGACAATAATAAGTTATACATTCTTCAAAAGAGGCGCGTATTCTTCTAATTCTTCTTATTGAATGCATGTATGTCAAAATGTGGTACCAAATAAAATTACATGTAAATTAATAATGTAAATTCTATGGGATCATACATATCAAAATATCATTTTCATATATATTATGAACTAGAGAATGGATTTTTTAAATTAACAAAAATAAAATTGGCAGCATGGTTGAAGTGTAAAGTCACAGTATGAAAATTACAATGAAATACAGTTTTCTTTAAATTTTTGTCGGATTTATATATAGAATAATATGAAATAACATAATTCATGTGAAGAAATCGATATTTATTGTAGTAATAATTAGTTAGATTATCCGAATCCAGTTTATGCTAACCAGGTGGGTTAACTATCCTGACCATTGAGTTCCTCACTTGAATGAGTGATTCGAGTTCGATTTCTTATGGGAAGGAATTAAGGGAGATATAAGATTGGTTTAGATATAATTCTAAGTTAAATGTTAGTATATTTTATTTTGGATTGAACTATTTGATGTGAAGGGAAGGTTAGAGCATTTATTAATAACTGAAATCAAGTAACTTGAATAAAACTATACAAAGTAGCATTTGGCTGAAATTTTTAATTTAGATAAAATGTACAGTGGGATATCATATGGAGTCAATTGGGCTATAATTGTTACATCATAAGCAATATTTATATGTAAATTCATCAAATCATTTTTATATAGTCAGTACTTCACTTTTTTCATAGGAGCTTCATCAAAGTTATCATCTGGTTTATACTTCGCTCCAATGTCTCTCTCAAAAACTACGTTGCACGATTGAAAAGAGGTCATGCCACTTGTCCCCTCTTACGAAACAAGAAATAGAAATGTAAACACAAAAAATAAGGGGTATTTTCTATTCCCGTTGTAAACCAATAATTTCAACACCTATAAAATATATAAAAGGCGAAAAAAAATATGGTAAATATAATTTTCATTAGGAATTTATGAGTTACAACTCTCGTGAATCTCTTGATTCCTATCTCCAAGGACATGAGCTTGATATGTGGTACCGGGGTCTTGAAGACTTATTCCGGATTTGACTTACAATTTGGGTAGTATGAGAAGAATTTAACCTACAATTTGGTAGTAGGGAGTAGATGGGGTTGTGGTGACTTATTCCATCTGACCTATTAAAACTCTATTCTGAGTCTTTTATTTATAAGAGATCAGTGACTTAAAGAGCAAGAAAGTGATAATCTCAAATCGGAGAATAAGGAAAAGATATTCACAAATCTCTGAGATATTATTGTATATTTTATCTCAAAGATTGTGATTTACATAATATATGACACCGTTAAACTTAACAAAATTTCGGTGTTTACAAATGCCCCATCGAGACCTTTGTAGGAGACATATGACGGCTGCAACTTGGTCTCGAAATCTTGATGTTATTTCAAATAGGTGATTTGACATGCCCTCGAAGGTGATTTGACATGCCCCCAAAAATTCTTCGACCATGATCCTTGAAGAGCGGAGATGAAGAGCGAAAATTGTCCCACTGGGCGTGCCAATTTGTAAACCAATAATTTCAACACCTAGAAATAAATACATAAAAGGCTAGAAAAAATATGGTAAACATAATTTTCATTAGGAATTTGTGGGTTACAACTCTCGTGAATCTCTTGATTCCCATCTCTAAGAACATGAGCTTGATATGTGGTACCGGAGTCTTGAAGACTTATTCCGGATTTGACCTACAATTTGGATAGTAGGAGAAGAATTTGACCTACAATTTGGTAGTAGGGAGTAGATGGGGTTGTGGTGACTTATTCCATCTGACATATTAAAACTCTATTCTGAGTCTTTTATTTATAAGAGATCAATGACTTGAAGAGTAAGAAAGTGATATTCTCAAATCGGAGAATAAGAAAAAGATATTTACAAATCTACGATGTAGGAGATGACCTCCAAAAATATAACCAAGATTCATCCATTTCAGATCAATTTTTTTTAGACAATGTATTTAATCTTTTCAATATTTAATTATCAATTATAATACTAAATCAACTCTGTACTTTCATAAAATCTGGGACCAATTCTTCAAACAAAATATATTATGAAGTGCGTCTATATATATAGGCCGATCACATAAACCAATAATAATGAGCAACAGACACCATCCCAAAATGTACCAAGATTTCTTCAAAAAATAGAAAGCTATGGAAAGCCCACTGCAAGTACTTCAGAGCTACACATTGTATAGCACAATATTACAGATAAGCACAAAACCACAAGGTGCAGAGTTATTAGATGTCACACAAGAACTTAAATAGCTAAAGAGAAGAGGAAGGAAATTTGAACTTGCTATATACCAAGAATAGTATCTTAGTGAACATAGGAGAAGACGAAGTTGTGCCCATTTCGGTCAAGTGTATACAGGCCAAAACACGCCAAGGCAAAGCATCTGTGCCAAGTAATAAGCAAAAAACTTAGATGTGCTCTGTAGTTTATTGGTCTCCTGCTGGTAGATCCTGGAATGGTTATACTGCTGGAGATAACACTTCTCAAAGTTCTCCTGATGAACCTTGTTTATCATACACAGGCGCAGCCCAAGAAGTCCGTAGCAGCGGAGGTAAGTCCTCTCTTGGCAGCAACACTCCAAAAGCATAATGCACAACTCTATCTAAATAGGCAAAATCAAACATAGGAATTAAAAGATATACGTAAATAGTCACTGCATGTAACAACATGATTGAAAATATGTAAAGATTGATGATTAATTTTATGTGAGCAGATAACAGAATCATCATATGACAGATCATAACACCCACCTCCTGACCAGGCTCCAGTTTGATCTCTAATAGCTTACTCAGCTCAGCTTCTTCAAAATCAAAATTAGACATAATTGTCGAGTAGAGAGTTCTTCGAAGATTGACCTGTCTCATCCATTAGAGTGAGAGGGGGAGATTCTGCAAATCATTAAGTCAAATATATTCAACAACCAAAAGACTTCCACATACCTACAATATTGACACGCTATACAGGAAAGCTATGCAACACATTGTCCAGGGAAAGGGTTAAACGACAGGTACACATTCTCACACAAACAAACTGAAATATATATGATAATTAATGTTTATTAAAAGGCAAACTTATTAAGGTAACAGAGTAAATGCGATCGAGACTCTCATTGAAATATTTAACCAACTCTATTTAGTATCATATGTCAGAACATAGCCGAAGACAGATGCAGCTATAGCACAAGGTGCAATTGTTCAAGATAGAACATGACAACAACAATATGAATATGGAAGCATAATTACTACATAAATGAACACATTATGAGCCTTACAACAACAATATGCTTGGAATCAGAATATTACATAAAAAGAGACACTAGGGAAGTTAAACTAAAGTAATAAACCTTCACCTCATGAAGTGTGAAATCAAACCTTCATCTTATTAGAAACGTAACTAAACCTCCAGAGCTAAAATACGTACAATCCACTCCAGATATGCATTAAATTGTCATCGTCACTCAATTTCGTCACTCAATTCATGAAGAGAAACTAAAGTAATGAAACCTTCATCTTATGAAGCGATGAAATGAAACCATTATCTTATTAAAAACGTAACTAGAACTAAAATAGTATACAGATATACATTGATTTGTCATAAAATCAAAATTCGTCCCTCAGTTTAGAAAGAGAAAATAAAGTAATGAAACCTTCATCTTATTAGAAACGTAATTAAGACTCCAGAACTGAAGTACTATCCAGATATACAATAAATTGTCATAAAATCAAAATTTGTCACTGAATTCAGTAGCGCCCAAGTCCAAACGCATTAAAATCATATGCTTATGCATATTGATTATAACTATGCTATTTTGATCTCTTAATCTTAAATTAACATGACATTGCGCCAGAGAAAACATACCAGTGATTTCTGTGGAAGATTAGGTTTGCACTTTAATGAGCAAAAACTCATGCTACGAAACTTTGGCACAAAATGCAACGATAATAACAAATACATATGAGTCTGGGCGAGTGAATAAAAAAAATAATCGAATCAATTGAAATCCGTTATCTATAATTCATGTCAGTTATCTAAGGGTATGTTTGGTTCGTAAAATAAAACTATCTATCCGTCCAAATCATGCATGATTTGGACGGATAGATAATTTTATCTTACGAACCAAACATACCCTAAGTAATATAAATTATCTAGGTAAAAATTAATTTGTAACTAAATAACAGATTTTATTCTTAGTTATTTATGTAAAATTATCTATATAATTTTTTAATAAAATATCATATTTTAGATAATTTATATATATATATATTATTTATTATTTTGTTATCTAATTTTAACAAATTTAATATTAAACACATATTTTTTCCAATACTTAGAAAATTTTTAACAATCGAGAAAAATACAATATAGCCCTAACACACGATCGACGCACTTCATTAGCCACCTCCACCTCCACCTCCACCTCCGTGGGTTGCCTCCATCGACCACCTCCACCACCAGTCGCCTCCGCCTCCATATCCAGCCTGCCGCCTTCAGCCGTCTTCGCCCCGCATTCAGCCGTTTGATAAAACACGTCTTCGCGAAGGGAACCCGTGCGATTTGGGATTGAAAGAGTGTGGTCAACTCCAACACCGTGCTGCAGAAGGGCGTCGCCGCTTCGCCCCACCTCCAAAACACCCGCATTGCTGAGTGCCTCGTCGGAGATGGCCCTGATTCCGTCCTCTTCACCTCTCGTGACGATCAAGGTATTCTGCACCTATTGAATTTTGTATTTCCGTTGTATTTCCTATCGCCTCAATAGTTACAACTTTCTGGAAAATTGAAGGATCCAAATTTCTTTAATAAAACGAGAATAGTCATTCCAGTGAACAACAATAGTAACCGGCGAATCCCATGAAGCTGGTGGAAAGGTTGAAAAAGATAGAAGACGAGATGTCGTCCTTGAAGGATCAGTGTGGCGAGCTTCTAGCCGCAAAACAGGTGAAAACTCTCTATGTATCTTAATTTTGTTATGTCAAGAGTGTTCATTAATGCAATGCGTGAAATGACTGGAATCTTTATTTTTATGCTCTGAGCTATTATCTTTCTGGATATTCGCTAAATTGCTTCAATCTGGCTACAAGATGTTTAAATTTCAATTTTTATCTTAAAAGGTTGAGTTACATACTCACATTACATAATCTGCCTCTGTGTTGCTGAGAATAATCTGTTCAGATGATTTAGGACTACCTTAATCCTTATCTCATGGAATTCACATCTAAAATTGTCTGTTGATTGAGGTGATATCTGGATTTGTAGTTTCTAATATAAGGGCTTTATGCTTCATTTACCTGTTCCACCTCAAAATTTGAGTCTCTGCAGTTAAATTTTTTTATACTGGTCAATGGGATAATTGATGTTGAACAATTATCTGCGGTTCGATATTTCATATACTAGGAAATTTAAAGGTTTAAAAAAATGAACCTGCAGGATCTGATAGATAAAGCTAGGACACTCTTAGTGGGAAACAGGACACTGCTGCAAAGGTTGCAAACATCAGCTGGTGTTCCAGTCACAACAGAAGATGATCCTGCTTATGTGAGCTTCAACCAGGTATATATATTGATTAAGCCAATATAACTATCCTTGACTAGATGCTTCAAGGAGCATATTTTCATCTACGATTTTATTTTGGATACAATGGAGATTTCTTACAGTGAGAGATGGATCATTTTGTGTGCATTTGAGACTGCAAACTCATTAATAAGACTGTGATAAAAATATTCTAAGGTTTCAAATGGTTGCATATCCACAATGGTGTTTAGAGAATATGCCCCATTTTATGAAAATTGAAGTGTCTTAGGTTGTTTAAAATTGCAGCATGAATTATTTGGTTGTTGGCATACCAAAAATATTAACCATGGTGTTCCTCTATAAGGTCTTTCTAAATTTTTTCTTTTTAGTAATTTATTTATCTCGTGACACACAGGTTATTGATGAGTGGGGGGTGCAAGTCAATTCTAGAAAAGGTACTTTTTTTGTTTAAGCGAGTTACCTGTGTTGATGTGATTATACAATGTCAATGTTCTTTTTAACTTTTGGTATATCATCTCATGGACAGTCAATCATGAGTGTAATGAGAATAGTAGCAAAGTAATGCAGATTATAGTAGTCATATGCTAATTTGATTTCCTTTTTCTGTGACAAACAAAATATATTATGACCTTATGATGGATGAGTTGGAGCGATTGTATTAAGGCATGTTGATGTATGTATGATGCCTCCATACGTTTTAGAAAAACAAGCGCATGTGGTACTCATTGGCAATTACTGTTTGCACAACTGATAAGTTTAAACAAAGAATTAACAAATGTGTATTGGGGCTTGTAAAATTTAAAGCATGAAAGTTAGGATAATGGTCTATATTTTATAAGAAGTGCACCTTACATGCTATGTCCATCATATATGCAAATCTGGTAATACTGATGGGCTTATATTCAACTATACTTAATCCTGTCACCGTGCAGAGGACGAGGAGGAGCTGGACTCTAATGGTATCAACCAAATGCTGTTCTCAGCAATCGTTCAATGATAACTACGTCTACACCTACACTTTTGGTGGTCTCTTGAAATTGGGAAGAGAAGTAAAGGCATTTCTCAAGCTAGATGTTTCAGGTGGAGCTTTTATCTAGGGATTGATTTGCCCTGCATATCTAAAAGGTATAACAATTAACTTACCTTTCCCCTCAACACAACATGTTTCCAAGATGACGGACCACAGGATATTTAACATATATTATTTCTCGTTGTTATTTTTTTGTCATCCCATATATGATATTCTTCATGATCATTATATTGTTGATACTTTTTATAATTTTGCAAGGCAAAAAATAATACCTTTATGTTGGTTTGCATTTTCAGATGTCTACCTTGATTGATGAACATTTTATAACTTTTCAATTTTTTAAGATGCATTAGAGGATTGCTTGACCTTAACATTTGACTGCCTTATCTTCCATCAATTGTATAAGTGGTTTATGAAAATATCATGTCAAGGAATAAGTTAAAGCCCTATATCAAAACCACATCCATTAATGCGATCTCAAAGACCTCTGCTGGTTAAATTCCTTTTCAAATATTCTACTTCATTTTTCCATGATCAAATTGTTGTATATGCAACTAAAAGCCCATACAAGCTGTTAATAGTTGGAGCTATGGTCTTTTTCTTTGTAATGGGTCTAATATATTGAATATCTTCTTCTTTAAATGATAGTAAATAGGAGTAGCAAACGTTTCCTTGATTTCTTTCCTTGTCTCGTAGGCGCTAAAGTACTAGATCCTTCTATGCCCTTGTATAGAAGTATAGAATGCCAATAACTGCTTACACTTGATGTTATGTGATAGGGGCTGTTTTGAAATTTTTTGATCTTAATGAGGCATTTGCAGCTTATCATCTGGCCACAATATTTTCTGCAAGTTTGGCAAGTGATGAATGAGATATATCCAGATATTAAGTCAATCATTATGTATGAAGTGATCCAATCTACTTGACCACCAAGGCAGAATTCTAAACACTATATACATACTGTGGATGAATTTCACTTTATTCACTACATTATATAATATTTCATTCCCATATGGAATACCTAATTTCTCGTCCTCCCTTTCATATTTTGTCATCTGACTTTTCTTGTCCCATTTGATAGGGGAGATGGGAAATGAGTTAAGAAAACGTGAGAAAAGAGAAATTGCGAGACCCTCGAAATAAGGTGAGAAAAAATACTTAGTATGATTGTTTAATAGTAGGATGTAATATAAATACTATGAATTGTAATATTTTGTTTGATAAAAGATATTATACATGTAAAAACTATAAAATACAAATTTATCCATTATTTTTAAATGGAATAAAAAAATTAAAAAATGGGGATATCAATTGCCTTCAATCTCAGATCTCTCATTTCTTCTCCAGACAATTTCCATGACCTCTTATAGATGTCAAAGAAGAATGAGAACCTGGTTCATCTAGATTTCAAAAACTGAATAGTATTGATATCACTCTTGGCATGTATGTAATTTTTGTTTTGGCAAATGATTTTCAATTTCTTGTTTCTGGTTGCTACGAAAATGATTTTCTTATAAGATAATCTATCCACTTCAATTCCAATCAAAATATTTGATCGGATCTTCCGTAGGACTAGTGTTTGATAAATAAAGACCATCATTTGTACTATCAGCCATGCAAATCTGCAGCATTAAAATGTATCTTTTTATTGTCCGACGTTAAATAACAATACAACAATGTGTTCTGAAAGAAATTATTACAAAAACCCCACGTATAATCTTCATTTGCGCTAAGATATTGATAACCAAAATCATTGTTCTTAGAGCCAACAATTCTGTATTTTCATCAGGTGAGAGACTATTGATCACATTAATGTGTTGCTTTCTCAAAAGGAAGCATGCTATGGTAAATGGTTGGAGAAGAATCTGTTGTTGAAAATTTAATTAGATATACAAGAACTATAAAAAAGTTACCTGAAATTAAAATAAAGGAGAATAGAATGAATAAGGTTGTAGTAATACTAGTCATATGATATCTTTTGTGTGGTTTTATTTTTCTTGCGAAATTATATTCACCGACTACTCGATTTATAGTGAATTTAGTTGGGATGCATTTATTTCAGATTCTTTAATGAAAATGGGATTATTATTTTTCCTCAATGCCTCCTTATATGTTAGATGAATAATTGTCTTTGTGATGGTTACATATTACTACTTTATGTTTTAATTTTTGGCCAAAAAGAAGATAAAAAGAAAAAGATTCACATTAAAAATGATCGAGGAGAGTGATTATAAAAAGGGATAAATATAATCAAATAGATAATATCTACTCTGGAACCTTATTTAATTTGGCAAGAAAATTAGTGCTTTGAATTATTTATAATTTTCATTAATTATTATTATAATTATCATCTCTATTGCTTCATGTTAAATATCAATTGCGAGTGAATTAATTTTTGCAGATTAATTTCCTGTCGTTTGTGGAACTAATTACATCTATTCTTTTAGGGGAATTATATATAAACATGTATTTTAAATTAATATTTCTCGTTTTAGCTTTTATTTTTTGGATTGAACGATTTGATTTGAAAAGAGAGGTTAGAGCTTTTATTATCATTGACATCTAGTAACTTGAATAAAACTATACAGAGTTCTGAAAATTTTGATTTAGATAAAGGTTTCAATTAAATGGTTATGTTATGATATATTATTTGCAAAATGAGAACAAATGTACTATAGTCGGATATCAGGAGTCAACTATGCTATAATAGTTACATTAGTAGCAGTATCTATATTCTATATGTATATTCATCTCTTTTTTTAAAATTATAGCTAATACTTCATTTTCTTCAAACGTGGAGCTTCATCACAGCTATCTTCTTTTTTGTACTTGGTTCCAACTTCTCTCTCCAGATCTACACTGCATGATCGGAAAGAAGTCGTACCACTAGTCACCTCCTACGAAACAAGAAGTAGAAATATATAAAATAAATTATAATTCGTACAATTTATATTTTATTTAGTTGTTTCATGTTATAAGACATTTTTATATAAGACTAGCGGAAAAAAAAGCCACACGCACATATATTGTGAGCTGGAACTGACCTGCAAATACGACATCCCAGAGAATTCTGACATGTTGTGAACAACTGCAATTTCTGTCAGCTCCACCCGCTCCCCCTCCTCGGTCTGAAAATAATAAAATTATTTTATTTAATGAACACAAGTTTAATATAGGAAAAATAATTTTTTTGTCCTTTATTTTTTATTTATTTCGGTTTTGCTCCTCTTGATTATTAAAATTTGATTTTAGTCCTTTATCTTTCAAGAACTTTGATTTTTGTTTTTTATCCTTAAAAAAAATTTGATTTTCATCCTTTCTAAAAGATAAAAGATTAAAAATAAAATTTTAATAGTTAGAGGGCCAAAATTATAATAGGTGAAAGTAAAAGGACGAAAAAAACTATTTTTCCTTAAAATATAAGGTGTATTTATAAATAATATTTTATACCTGTCTTTGGCTGACCAATAGATAAAGTGGTAGGATATTGTAGGTGCACAACACCATTCCTACAAATCTGGGGAACAAATGTTAAAATGTTAGTCAACAAAATATATGTGCAATTTTAATTAATTGAGCAGAACAATTCATGCTTACGCTGCAAGTAAAGCTACACATGTAGTGATTGCATCACGTAAAATGCAGGATTCGTTGTTAAACTGCCACTGAAGAAATAAAAGATAAAAGCTTCTCAAAATTATATACGAATTAATTAAATTCTATATATGAAGAAGAAAAAAACAAGTGAATTGACATACCAATATCCAGATGAAAGAGGCTAGCTCAAATACGCTCTATTAATGTATTAACAGAAAGATTTATGTTAGTAGCAATAACAAGACAACATAATTTAATGAAAATGAAAAATCAAACTAAAACTTGTCTAACCTGGAAAAGTATAAAACGAATCAAGAAAAACATCAGTTTTGGTTTATTGAACCAAAACTGTTCATTTTGGGGTCTATTTGCTGCCCTCTCTGATGTCAAAACTATTAAGACATGCTGAAGTTTTGTGCCAATAAGTAGAAGAAGCTGAAAATTATAGACAATATATCATGATTTAAGAAAAAAAAAGTGTAATATATAACTCAAAAATTAAAATAGTTTTGTAAATATATAACTTTTAATCGACTAAGTAAAATCATATCTTTGCTTAACTCCTTACAATTCTAGAACACGAAGAGCCACAAAACCATACAACTTTTGAAAATTTAAAATTTATTTAAGACAAACCCGATCAATCTATTCAAATTTCAATCCTAGAATTTTTTATAAGTACTGGATATTCAGTCCAAAAACTAACTAATTTAGGGGATTCATAATTCACTGTTCACTAGCAAGGAATTAATCTTTTATTTAACACCTAATTAATAATTTTAATTGGTCAATATCAAACTCGAAAACACATTGAAAATTAGTTTGTTCATCTACAATACGTACCACGGTAGAATTCACTGGAACCAAAAAATAAAGTCGAAATCCTGAAAATTACACACAATCACAAATTAACAAGGTAAAGAAAAAATTTTAATGGTTGCACAAGGTGGTCGAAGCAAAACGCATAAATATTTATAAATCATGAAATTTTATATACTTACTCACTACATTGAGCACCATGAGAATAACAGCACACATCCAAAGAATAGGACTGTTAATAATCACAAAAATAAACGTCAAAAAAGCATTAAAAACATAACTAAGTTTACTTAACATCACTTACAGGTAATAAAATGTCAGAAAACATTCAGAAACATAAGTAATTCACTATCACTTAGTGTCTGTTTTGAAATTTTACAAAGCAGCTTCTTGAATAAGTTTATTTTCGTTTTTTAAAAGCTGTGAAAAATAGTTTTGATAAAAAGTTATTCTAGAAATTATTTTAAGTGTTTCAAAATAGACACTTATATTATACTTACTTAACATCGACTATGCGCTGGAAATCTTCATTAAGAGAGCGAAGAATATGACCATGAAAGTAATAGGTGGACGGAAGATTGTTCTTCTGTCAAAAGTTAGAGTATAAGAAACACTAAAATTATAAATTGAATGCTTGAAATTGATGTGACAAAAAAATTTAATCATGCTATTCTACATTACATTTGTATATCACAGGAGTTAAACCAGCTTCATGCAATTATTTGGTTTATTTATTTAAATTTGGATATGGAATGAATTTGATCTAAATTCCATCATATTTCTCACATTAGAAAATAATATTTAGAAATTAAAGACTTTCGTACCATGATAAATATCTGACGGAGTCTTAAATAGTCATCCTGGACGACTGAATGACTGAATGAGCGGAACAAACAAACCTAAGCACCCAAAATGTAAGTATCTAATTAGATATGTATTATACGAAAATATTTATCAGCTGGCCCCATTTGTTTACAGATTAGTGTGGTAAAATGACACTTTGTACATTTTAATTATATTTAGAAAAATTAAATTTGGTGGGATGTATTAACAAAATATAGAACTATATTTAACCTGCGACTTATTTTATCAACAAAACTATTTATGTTCCTTAAAAAAAAAAAAAAAAAAAGAAAAAAAAAACTTATGTTTGACATATATGATGGGATTCTTGTCAAATAGTCCCTAATGGACTTCTTTTGCTTTAAGAATCATGGGCCTTTCCTTAAATTCTGTGTTGTGCTTGAGTATCTTTTTGGTTTTATATGTTGGACTATTTCGTATGATTTTTATTAATTAAGACACTCTTACATGTAATTTATGTTTTATTTATTATTTATTACTGTTATGTTTAGTGTTTGATGAGTAATAAATTTGTAGGGACAGACTCTTTTTTTAGTTTTTTTTTATATACAAACTCTATTTTGTCCATAAATATTTTTTAAAAAATTTAGACTTTTAAAAAAAATAAGTGACCAATATACCCTTAATTCTCATTTTTATATTTTATTTCTCTTCTCACCCCTAATCTTTGCAATATTTCATTTCTTACACTAAATAATATATTAGTTTGTAAAAAAAAATATTTTGAAAGATGCATGACTTGATTGACGTTATTTTTTAAAATTATTATTATCTCTTAAAGGTCGAAGTCCTGTTCAAGTTTTCAAAAATATCAATTCCAATAAAATTTTCATGACGGAATCGAATCAGAATTATTTTTAGGTATTTTTATCTAAAAAATACTACGCATATATAAAATTTTGGTTGATATAATTTTTATTAGTAAAAAAACTATAGAGTAATATTTTAAAAAGTAAAAAAATATTTATTTAATCCTTAAAAATTAAAAAGTTAATGTTAGTCATAATCATGTATCTTTTAATTTTTCTTCTAGGTTAAAGAAACATAAAAAATTATTCTGACCCAACTCCGTCAAAAAAAATATTATTGAAAATGATATTTTTAATTAATTTAGATTAACCTCCGACCTTTTAAAATACTAGATTTATACTAATAAAAATTTTAAAAATTGCGTAACTCAAAATTTTATATATTCGTAGTCTTTTTTTAGGTAAAAACAAACATAATAAGAAGATCTGACCCAACCCCGTCACATATATTTTACTGAAAATGCTATTTTATTTGTCAATAACGTCAATCATGTCATGCACTTTTCAAAATATATTTTTTATAAACTATTATATTAATTTAGTGTAAGAAAGGAAATAGGAAAAATATTAGGAGTGGGAAGAGAAATAAAAAATAAGGAATGTGAATTAAGAGTATATTGGTCACTTATTTTTAAAAAAGACTAAAAAAGAGTTTTTATATATTTGTGTACAAAAAAGAGTTTGTACCTTTAATAAAGGCTAAAATTTATAGTTTTCTGAAGTTGTTAATAGTAAATTAGAGAAAAATAAGTAAATTCGTACCACCCATAGGAGAAATCGGTTCCTGCAAACGTCACTCGGTACGTGCATCTGAATTTCATTTTCCCATACTCTCCAACTGCGAATCTACCAAACAAAAGAAGATGAATTAGAGAGTTGATGCAAATTATTTTAACTTAAATTAATTATAAAAGTATATGAAATGTTCAAAATATTAATTTAAAAATTGTAAAATAAATTTTATACCTTAAGAGTTGCAAGGTACAACGTCATGCTGGTGTATAGCACTTGTGCTATGGCCAGAAGAAATGTGAAGAGGTGTAGTTGCTCCATTGCTTTAGAGGATATAAAGGGCTCAAAATTCTGCGTGCAAAGTTAAATTAGGAAACTTAGAGGCCTTGATTAAAATTATTTAAAAAAATTATAAAATATTATTATTAAGTATTTTATAAATTGTTAATGTTGCTAATATACCTTATAAATTACTTGATAATTTATCATAAACTTTTAGAATTTTAATTTTAATATATACATATATTTTGAGAAACAGGATGGGGAATATATTAAATTTTAATTTTTATGGAATATTAAAAAGAAGATATTAAATTAAATTTAAATTTTGTTATATTTAAATATATTTACCTCTTTGCAAGTGTTTTTAGACACTTCTTCAGCGAAATGTCTTCTTGGAATTTCTCCATGCCACTTTGACAACATACACATACTAAACATGTCAACTGCATCGGTGACTTTCGTGGGAATGCACCAATGCGGTATAGCGGCTGATGTCGCACTGAGTAGAAGCGACATCAGACCTAGAAGACCTATTTCTATAGAAAAATTAATATTAGCTTAACATTAAAAAATATTTTTTCTAATATCAACTGTATTAGTTTTATTTAGCTATCTACTAAAGAAAATATTAGTTGATAATTAGAAATTCATGAGTAATTTTGATTTAGTAGGGTGTAAGTGATTGCACTCAATTATAGTTTTTTATTTATATAAGTTTAACTGAATAAATTATATCTTATTTTTTTATTGTGATTTTGAATTTTGAGAATAATTAAATTGAGTAATAAGGCCAAGAAGATACCAAAATTCATTTGCTTAAATTTTATATTGATGATTTTGGGCCAATTAATTGCTCCATCAGAATTAGGGGTGACATACCATACCATACCGTACCGTACCGTCTATACCGTATATCGTACCGAAATTTTCGATATGCATTTTTGCATATCGATACCCTACCGAAATTTTCGGTATACAAAAAATGCATACAGCATATCGTACCGAAAATTTCGGTATACCGTACCGTACCGATATTTCGATATATACCGATCTATACCGAAATACCGACTATGTCGGTATACCGCCCATACCGGTGTATACCGTCATACCGGTCCATACCGAAATAATTGAAGTATAATTTTAATTAAATAAAAATAAATTTAATATTAAATTACCAAAATGGTATATACCGGTATACTGAGATACCGGAATATTTTCGGTATACCGGTTTATACCGAAAATATTTTGATATTTCGGTATATACCTGTATACCGAAAATTTTAAAATTTTATTCCGATACCGTACCGAAAATATCGATATGGTATCATACCGTACCGAAATTTTCGATAAATTTGATATTTTTAGGTATGATAAGTACAGTATACCGGTATTTTCGATATTTGCTCCACCCCTAATCAGAATTGCTAAGAGTTGAGTGGTGAAATGAAAGCCATGCGAGTGAAGAAAAGCAAATGCAGCCTATCAAGAGTTTGGGCTATTTAAATGGGCTATCCGAAAGAAAATCCATGCAAAGAAAGCCTTATTGATTACATATTTTATTTTTTCTATGTTCTAGTTTTAGTTAGGCCCAGGTTATTCGCACTAGCCTTTTGGTAAATACACAACCTGGATGAATACACTATCTTTTTAAAAAATATACTACCCTTTGTTCGGTAACTTTTTTTTTATTTTTTTTATTTTTTCGACTTTTATTTTTCGAATTTAGTGTAAAAACGAAAATTTGTTCGAAAATTTTTACCGAAAATTTGTAAAAATTTCAAAAAGAAAATGTTAAACATATTAAAGTAGTGTATTTCCCAAAATGGCTAGTGTAAATAACATGGACCTTTTAGTTATAACTTAGTAGTTTTGAATTAAAAAACCTCTTATAATTACTGTTTAATTACTATATTAATTTCACAAATTAATTTTCAGTTCCATGAGAGACTGATTAACACTAGTTAGTAAAACAAGAAGGAATTAAGAATTATATTTTGCATATTATACACTTAATTACCTTTGGCCATTGTGTGCACAGCAGCAACCAGATAAGCCATTTCGTTATTTCTTAACCACTGGATACATGGAAAATTAATGTGTGAAGATAAATTATAAAATATGAATTAATTAAACAAAATGAAATTTAATGCAAATTAACTCACATTTGTTAACCATCTGTAGAATCGCTCAAGAGCCAAAGATACTATAATAAACATGGCTATGATGGTGGAAATGTACAATGATGGAGTCAAGTACAACGGTCTTCCTGAAAATTTAATTAATTGTTATAATTCAGAGCAATTCTTTTAAAACAATTAATCATCACTCAAATAATTAATACTATATATATATATATATATATATATATATATATATATAAGGATGAAAATATCGTATATATCACAAATTTTGAGTATGCGGTATGAATATTGAGGTACAATGTATATTTTACAGAGTATCGTGGATATATCACAAATTATCGCTAAATATTGATATCGGTTAATTTATATTATAAAACTGAATGAAAATCGAGAAATATCGCAGATATATCGTAAAATGTCGAATTATGTATAAAAATCACATTTTTTCTTTTTTTTTTTCAAAATTTTACACAATTTCATGATTTTTTTTAATTTTAATATTTTCTTGTCAATATATTAGAATCTTATTGGCATATATTAGTATGTATGTTTATATTAGTTATGTATATTTAAAAATTTAAATTTGTATGTATATTTTTTAAAATATGAATTGGCATATGTGTGTTTTTATAAATAATATTTTATTAAAATATTAATTAAATTAAGAAAATTCATAATATTTAACGTAATGAAAGAAGATGCATTTATAGAGGAATAAGTCAATGCTTTAGATAATTAATTTTGAATAAATTCACAAGAAACTATATGACACAATATTTGTTAGGCTAAAAGTGTCATGAATTTAAAATGTTATACCATTGACTATTTTCTTTTAGTTTTGTGAATCACAAGAAATTGATTTATCTCAAGTGTTACGAATTTAATGTGATATTTATTTTGGTTCTTGTTTAGTTATTCCGTAATATTTGTTTTGCATTATTTGTGAATCGTTTTTACTAGAAATTAATTTATCTCAAGTATTGTGAGTTTAGATTTTAATGTTTATGTTTGCTTTTTGTATGATTGGTCATATATATATATATATATATATATATATATATATATATATATATACACACACGTATTAATTGTGAATTATTTCACAAGAAATCAATTTAAGTGAAAACAAATTAAAACTATCTATTAATATAAAATATTATTAAATTTTATATTATTATCCTACTAAAACGTGCTCTTTTCAATGATAAATGAACTTATACTAATAGCGAGCTTAATCTGATGAGTGTATTATTTTAAGATGTATTTAAATAAAGTGGATTTCAACCTTAAATCTACGTGGTGCTATATATAATAAGAACAAAAAATAATAAAAAGTCCACTACTTTAGAAAAAAAATCAAAATTATAAAATTAATTTTAAAAAGTATATTCCATGAGAACTAAATAAAATTGAGATAAAAATTAATGAATATATAAATACATAATCATATATTATACATACCTTCCTCACCCGCCATGAAAATAAGTCACGTGTAAATTAAATGAGTAAATTAACCTGCAACAAAAAAATACATAATAATATAATTAATACATATGTAACTGGATACAATTAATGATCACACATTTGCTAATTAGGGGGGTGTATTCGTTTAAGATTTCGTGGGATTTTAAAGGACTTTTTTCTTATAAAAAAGTCTGTTGGTATTCAATCAGGATTTTAAAGGATTTAAAAATAATCCATTGGTATTCAATCAGGATTTTAAAAGACTTAAAAACAATCCACTGGTATTCAATCAGGATTTTAAAAGACTTAAAAACAATCCACTGGTATTCAAAAATATAAGGATTTTATTGGATTGTTGGGTTTGATGGATTTTGATGGATTCTTTAGTGTATTTTATAAATACCAACAATCCCATCAAAACCTCTAGGATTTCGGTGGACTTTTTTAATTAATGACTTTATTTATCCCCAAATTGATTTATATATAATTATTTATTTTTAAGACCTAAAATAGTTTTAACCTTATAATTTCATCTCTATATTTATAACATCAACGATAAAATAATTACAGTGACGAAGAGTAATATAATATTATATATACATATATACTAGAATAAATAAAAATAATTAATAATTAATCATTAAATAGTATTAAAAAACGATATTGTTCATCCTAACTTATATACAAGATAAATCTTTATTTTTATATAGTATTATTATAATACTAATATTATATATTACATATGTCATTAGGTAATATTTTTATATTGATAATATTTTTTTACGGTATTTGAGTTTTGTTATATTTTACTTTGGTTGCTTTGATTATTCAATTTCGATACTTTTTTATATTGATAATATTAGCATGTGCAGCTCTACATAACTTTATTCGCAAAGAATGTCATTCTGATGAATTTCCAATTGAATCGGTGGACGAACCTTCATCTTCAACATTACCAGTTAATGAAGACCGTGATTTTGAGCCTATCATTCAAACTCAAGAGCAAGAACGACATGACGCTAATGTTTGGAGGACTAGTATAGCTATGAATATGTGGAGTAATGCTATTTAAAAGGACATGATATTATGATTTTTTTTGTCTTTAACTTTTTATTTTTATTTTTTAATTTGAAGGTATGAAAATTTTTGAATTTTTATTGTATGTCACAAATCCATGAAATTCTGCAAAGTCTACAAAGTCCTATAGAATCCATTAAAATCCTTATTTTAAAAGTCTTACAAAATCCTGCAAAATCTTAAAAGTCACCAAAATCCTACAAAATCTTTAAAATCTGCAGGATTTTTTTCAGCTAAAAAAGTCTTTTAAAATCCTAATCCAATACACCCCCTTAGACTCATCATAATTTGTACATATAATTTGTGGTTGTTCTAATTTTAATAACAATAATTAAATATTAAGACCTACGTACTCAAATAACAACATCCAAAATCATTTCTACACATGCATCAATTAAAAAACACTTTGCTTACCATTTTTATTATATAAATATTTTATTAACCCTTTCCATTTCTCTCCGACTAGGGGTAGATCAATGGTACTATACAGTATATGGAAAATATTATTCCATATATACTATATTAAAAAATTAAATATATAAAATTTCATAATGTTGCCTACCATATCAAAACTTTCAGCATATCAAAATTTGATATATTGAAACTTATGATACAGTACCGAAATTTTGAATGGCATCGTTCTATACTGTACGTACCGAATATTTTGACATATATTGGAACCAAAAAATATATTTTCTATCGAAAATCCTAAAATTTCAAAAAGTTTAAATTACATACCAACACACTTAAAATTCGATTATGCATTGCAGTATTATCGAAAATCTTACCGCCAACTATACACTTGAGCCGGGAAGAGCGCTATTAAATTTGGGTAATAATATGGGTATATGGATTGAGCTATATATATATATATATATATTAATTAATTAAATTTGGGTAATAATGTAGTACCCCGGTGCAGGTGGATCAGCATGCATTATTTAGTGTGAAAGGGAACATGAAAAGGAAGAGGAAAGAAATAAGATTAATTAGAGCCATGTGCTCAGATCATGAAACACTATATATTTATGAATATATGATTTACTACTGAATTAATGTTTGCTACCTCTAGTTATTGTGTGTGGAAGTGTACATGGTTTAAATAGCCAAAGATCCCACAAGTGTAGATAAGGAAGTTGATGAGAGAGAGTGAGAGAGTGAGAGAGAGAGAGAGAGAGAGAGAGAGGTTGGTATATAATTCCATGCACACAAGAAACGTATATATTTGGTTCATTTTCTTGGCTTTTATTTTTCTAATTATGGTCAAATTTTTTTTTTTTTTCACATTATTATGGTTTTCTCCATGAAATTTTGTTAGTTAGGGTTGCTCATTTTTTGAGAACATGCGATGCTTATAACGTTGTATTTCATGAATTTCGCATTTAATTTTTATGTTAATGAGCAACACGGTTATATAGGGTTTTGTTTTTATTATTTAAATATTGTGTTTTCTTTTTACACTTATAAAAATATAGTAGAATCTTCTAAACAAAGTCGTGAAATGTTTTTTGGGAAATCGTAAATTGGGATCACGTTTTATTATTAATAGTCTTAACGCCATTATATCCTAATGTGGGTGAAGAACAGGTGAGAAAATTTGTACTCAAAAGTCAAGCGGCAATTAATGCATACATCTCCCTTTTTGTTTCAAGAATATTTGATAGATAAAGTATTTTTTTTTTTTTAAAGCTTATGTTATACTGAAAGTTGAAACTTGAAAACAATCATTTTTTCAAAATTTGATATTACTGACAATCATTTTTGCATGGCTCATGCATTGAAACTTATATGCATTTTAATAATAGAATTTTTTTTTAATGTGCTTAGGTTGGAATATATTATATTTATTAAATAAAATTATAATAGAGATTTTACTTTTTAATATATCATTCTAACTCCGAAGTATCGATCAAATATTTGGATCATGATATTTATTTTATTGATGTCAAATTTTGATACATTTGTGATTTGACCAAATAGCACCAAAATAAACGGCTTGGTCACTGTGTTATAGAGAAACATCCAACAAAATGTGGCATCGAAAATCATCATAGACATTTATAATGACGATGTGAAAAGACTAATATACTTAATAGATTAGTGTCTCTAAAAAATAAATTTAAATACAATTATAATATAATTTTTGATCAATAGATTAAAAAACTAAAGTATTAAATCTCGTGTAAGATTTATTCATATAATTTTTTTATGTTAACTATTACTACCTATATATGTTCTTATTTGATGTCTTTTAAACGATTTAATTTTTTTTAAATATATATAATATTTTGACATTTTTAAGTTTAATTCATTTGTCACTCTCTTACATATGTACATGAAAGATAGGAGAAAAAAAAAAAACTTTTTTTGGTCCCAAAAATTTTTACCTCTTAAATTTTGCTCTAATCATTTTTTGAATTGTTCAATTTTCATCCAATTTTCACCAAAAAAGTGAGAAAAAATGTCACTTTTGCCATACATTGTGCACATAGTGATTGAATTCGGAACTTTATGGCATTTTTCTGACATTTTCTTATTTTTTATTAGTATTTTAGTAATATGAAAAAATTAATAAATAAATCCAAAACGAAAAAAATTATTTGGTAGCCACGTCAGTAATAATACCACAAGAATATCTTAATTTACACGAAAATGGTTTTGATGGTTTCAACAGGCATAGAATATATATATAGTAGCAAAAAGTATACAAAAATATATACATATTACCATATAATTTCTATGCCTTCTGTATTTTTGTTCTATATATGCTTGGAAGATCTTAGCAAAAGTATATACTCCCGAAAAACAATAGTTGAAAAATACCTCCAAATTAATTAAATTTTCAGTATATATATATATATATATATTACTATGAAAAATTATGAAAACTGCTTCAAATAATTATATTAATGGCACTTTTTGTTAATTAAATCACGTTCAACAAATTAATTCATATTATTACATGAGCGTGCGTGTTTTGTCGTGCGTATATATGTGGTAGTAATATACCGTCCGCCTGTTCCGGACTAAAATCCAAGAGTTAAATTGTTTTTATTTTTTAAATTTTTAATATAACTAGAATGCTACTAATTAACTATATATACATATACATTATTCATTTTATTATATGTGAATAATTAGAACATTAATCATTGTAGTGTAAAATTTTTATATTAGAAAGAAAAAAAATAGAAATATATAAATTTTATTGTTTATGATACATTATCAATATCATAAAAAATCAAATTATTGGTAAGATAGTCAGTGCATTGTTTACATTAAAAAATTGATAACATTGTAAACTATATTTATTATATTAATCTGCAACTTTCAGTATATAAACCCTCAATTTTTCAGTATAAACAATTTTAACCGTTAAGTGAGTGCACTGTACACCAGTTGCATATCAGATTTTCCCCTCTTTAAAATAGAAGAAATATAAAAAAAATTATTAGATTGTAAAGTAGAAATATATATATGTGTGTGTGTGTAGAGCTAATCATATATATTTTTTACTTTTAAAAAATTATTAGTTTATTTTTAAGTAAAGAGATGAGAAATTTAAATCAATAAAATTACATTAAATATCTAATTATATTATTCCATCCGTTCGAATATTACTTTCATATGTGAAAGAGCAAACCTTTTAAGAAAAAAGAAATTTAGTTAGTTTGATGTTAAATTAAAGATGGATATTTTATTTATTTTGTAATTGTAATTATGTTTTTGTCTGTGTGTGAAAGAAATATTAGGACGTCCAAAAGATACATATATAAAAGTAAGATAGAGCGAATATTTTATAAATTGAATAATTAATTAATTATGAATTCGTTAAATATAAATTTTTATGTGGGATAAAACAAATATCTTGATCAAATTTTATTGTGTCTTTCTTATATGATCTTTTTTAAGCAAAAATTTCATGTTTTTCTTAATATACTAAGAATTAACCAATTAAACATAATAACTTAATTCACTTTTAAAAAACTTTGACTTAATTAGTTCAATATACTTGATTCTATTACTTTGATTTCTATTAAATAACAAATTTTCTATATATACAACTTCTTCGATTATAGTGATATTAAACCTTAAATGTGTAATAACTTTTACAGAATAAAGTCAACTATTAATTCTAAAGCAACAGTAATGTGAATTTAAATTGTACTCATAATTAAACGTCTAACGTCTAATAAGTTAAAATTTCTTAATTTTCTCAATTTTACTTTTTAGATTATTTAGTTGTATTAAATTCAATGCCTAATAAATCAGAATTCTTTAGTATTAGTTAGTTTGGTTTTATTATTTATATTTTTCTCTATATAAATTTAGTTTTCTTAAAATGAATAATTCTGAATTAAAGTGAAAAATAATAAGTGTTTAGTAATATAATTAAAGATTTGTCCTATTGATTGAAACCAGAAATGATCACATTCATATTGATGAACATAAATGTACATGTCCATCACCAATGTGATAATGACATATAAGCATGGGACCACTATTATTATAATTTATTCTTAAATTTGTTATGTGTGATTATCACATTTGCATTGGACATAGAAATTTGATTATGTTTGAATCACCCTAAAATAATATAACAACTAAATGTATAATTAATTTTTATTTGATAATATTAACTATTAATATGGACATAAATTCTACATGGGATAAAATAATTAAAATTTACACGTGCATATGTTAAATAAATCTAAGCGACACTATTTTTAAGACAATATACAAATAAATTTATCAAATATTAAATTTCATAATTAGAATTATTAAAATTAAATTAATCAATTTATTAGTAGAATAAATATATTTAAATCTCTTTTTAAAATATTCACAAATTTAAAAATTTTAAAATATAGTTTTTTTGAAATACATAAGAGAATACAATTGTAATAAAATATCTAAACACATTTATAGATTTATGTTAAATAGTTATTTAATTAAATAGGACTTTGTATGTTGAGTTGGTAAGTTGCATAAAATTTGTGGGAGGGGTTTAAGGTTCAAAACTACATTATTATAATATTTTTTAGGGATTAAAGATTTATAAGCCCTATAACTTTGTTTCATTTTGAATTTGGTCCTATAAGTTTGAAAATATTTTGATTTTGGTCCTTTTACAAATTTACAGGACCAAAATCAAATTTGATTTTAGTCCTATAAGTTTGTAAAAGTATCAAAATCAAAATATTTTCAAATTTATAGGACTAAAATCAAAATGTGTAATTCATGTGAACCAAATTCAATTTTTTGACAAGTTATAGAACAAAAAAAAAAACTTTAATCCTATTTTTAATTAAATTCAATATTTAAATACCACATGGATTCCACATATTGAAATAAGCTAATAGAACAATGAAACATCATCTAAAAATAATTTAAACTTGGCTCATATGCAAGAAAAACTCCTTATTAGTATAAAAGGAGATAATGGACCAAGTAGGAGAAAAAAAAGTTATGTGGTTCCACACAAGTGTCTTCTTTTGGTTCTAAAAATTTTACCTCTTAAATTTTGGTCCTGTAATTTTTTGAATTGTTCAATTTTCATCCAATTTTCAGCGAAAAAGTGAAAAAAAAAAAATCACCTTTTGCCATATCGAGTACACATAATGATTGAATTTGGAACTTTATGACATTCTTGCTGATATTTTATTATTATTTTTTATTAGTATTTTAGTAATATGAAAAAATAAAAAAATAAATACAAAATAAAAAAAATTATTTGGTACATAGTCACGTCATGAGTAATATGACAAGAATATCTCAAATTTAACCATTAAGTGTGTCGTGCATGTTGGGTAAAAAATGACGTTATTTTCACTTTTTCGACGAAAATAAGACAAAAATTTGACAACCTAAAGTGTTACAGAACTAAATCTAAGAGTTAAATTTTTTTAAATCAAAAGTGAACACTTATTAATTATGATATAAAAAAAGTTTATCTCAGACCTGATAGTTTCTCAGGATGAGTAACAAATGTATCAGGCTACTTTGTCTTTCAAATGTTGAAGAATCTCTTGATCTGATGGATCAAACTTCACCCTTGCTGGTAGCCCCGGCAAATCTTGTAGTCTCGTCTGATTAAAAAAAATATATATATATTTTAATTATAAGAAACTTATTTATTTTACTTTGATTTATAAAATACGCGTGTGTATATATATATACGCACAAAGAGAGAGAGGAGAGATAGAATAAGATATGTACATGGAGTTTTATGGTGTGGCCGCATGAAGAGCAGATTAATTATATTTGGTTCGTAAGATAAAAGTATCTATCCGCAAAAAACATGCATGTTTTTGGCGGATAGATCCTTTTATCTTACGAACCAAATGAACCCTAAACGTATGATCTTCAAATTGGTGACAGTTATATATATTATGCTTCATATAAAGTAAAAAGTGAAAATAAAAATAAAAATCTATACCTATATAAAAATATATATACTTAGACAATAAAATACAAAATATAAACAGATAACGCAAAAAAAAAAGCTTAAGAATCATGCAAATTTAATATCAAAATATTTGAAATAGTAAAATATTGTTTTAATACATATATTTAATCTTTAAAATTCTAATTCATCAGTTATTAGAGTCACGATCTAATGTTGCAATCTGATTCCAAATAATCTTTTTCAAAAAATTAAAAATAAATAAATCAACAAAACAAAAGAATTAGATTTATCCTCAAAAAATGAAGGAAGTGAAGAATAAATTTGAGTACCCCAACGTGGTTTGAGCAAATGATCTACACGCACTCTTCACAAAGAATCAAATAGGTTTTATATATATATTACAACGTCTTCAATAACTCAACCTATATATATCCTAATTTATGGAACAGAGAGTAGAAATACTTATTATGTGAAATTGCATATATTTCTCTCTTAATTCTACTTAGGGCTCATTTGGTTCGTAAGATAAAAATATATATCCGCCAAAAACATGCATGTTTTTGGCGGATATATACTTTTATCTTACGAACCAAATGAGCCCTTAGGGAATAACTAATTACTTTGCTTGATGAGCATAAATGTCAGTGTCTACTATAATGTTAATTTTTTTGTGACTACTATTTTGCCAATGTAAAATGTGTAAAGTGTCAAGCAAAATCTCTAATTTTCTTAAATTTTAAACTATAATCCCCACACCCATAACAATTCTTAACTAACATAGTGCCCTTACGTGTGATTTAATAATATTTTTTATTATAATTGATTTTAATTAAAAGGTTTTTTAATACTAATACTCACTTGACTGTTAATATAATATAATATATAGTTAAAATGATAATTATTATATTAAAAAATTAAAAAAAATCATGTATTTTAGTTTTAAATACATATTGTAAATTTGTAGAAGAAGAAAAATAGGGAACATTATAGATATGTTTGGATAAAAAAAAATATTTTATTGTATTAAAATTATTATGTTTTTTTCTAACCATTTTATAGAGAAAGAGGAAACAAGAATGTGTATTGCAGTAAAATATAAACAATTGCATTAGATTTGAAATATGATGTTGGATAAAAGTTAATATTTTGATAGTCAAAATTTTGAATGCAACAATTGTATGTCATGCAACAGTTGCAATCATGTACAATTTTGTAACATTATTAGTTGATCAACAATAATTAATTTCACTAAGTAATAATAGTTGTTTCTATTGAGGAGAGTAGTTGCGGTAGTTGTACAATTTGCAATTTAATATTAAAAAATTAACTTATTAGAACTTTTTTTTAATTTGATTATTATTTTGATGATAGGATAAATTCTTGGATTAGTCTTGTATGCACCAGTTACACGGTGCAACTCAAGTTCATTTTTAAAAAGTTAAACAGTTTATAAATGAAAAGTTAAACAGGTTATTACTGAAAAGTTAAACTATGAAAAATACATTTTTCAGTAATAAACTGTTTAACTTTTCAGTTATAAACTGTTTAACTTTTTAAAAATGAACTAGATTTGCACCGTGTAACTGGTGCACAGGAGACTTACTCTAAATTCTTAATTAAATATAAGCAATTCTCTTTTTAAGGATTATTCCAAATTAAATATTTTGATTTAATTTAAAAAATATTGTGAGACATAAAAAAAATACACATAACTATATGTCTAATTTCTGTTAGACTACGGTTAAATAAATCAAGATTCTTAATAATTGTATCTTAAGACAATAAAAAATAAAAAATATTTCATTTTTAAATTCTTAAAGATAAAAAATACTAAATTTTAAAATATACATAATTCACTTGTTTGAAATACTCACAAACTAATATATCATTTATATTAGATTCTTCAAATATAATAAAGATGGGATATAACTTGATGCAACGAGAATGAAATGTTTAGGACACTTTTATGAGCAACACTTGTGTAGAAATTTCTACCGTAAAAATCTTACTAAAAATAATAAAAAAGACACCGCTACCCTTATTAATGGGAATCATCCATTTTCGGCGAGATTACTAACTAAACTTTAAGCTGAAGTTTCGGTGGTTGACTAGCTGATTGCATATATTTGTTTACCATTTCAATTCTCACTAGTCACTCATAACGGTAAGCTAATTTTTATTTTTTTGTCTAGTTTAGTTTATCTTTTATTATTTAAAATTGGTGTATTAATTTAATAAAATTCAAGAAATAATATATAATGAATATAAAAATTCTTTCTCAGACTATATTACTATATAGACAAAAGAGTGTTACTAAAAAGTAAAAATTGTAATATTATTCCTTAAAAAATTAATTTTTTATACTTTTAAATTAACTATAAAGAGAATATATAATTTTGCAAAAATAATATGTGTTACTAAATTTCGTTTTTAATTCTTTTTATTGATTTATGTTAGTAATATGTTGTTAATATAATAATACATTTTTAATACCTTATATGTGTTATATAAGTACAATATATATTTTTCTAAGGAGAAATAAATATTTGTAAATATAGTAACACACATTCAATATTATAGTAACACATATTTGCTCTAATTTAAAGTGCATGTGCGTCCTTTCCCTTATTTTTAAGTTTATTTTTAGAAATTTTTACCGTAAAAATTTCTATATAAGTGTTTGTCCATTTTTATAAGCTGAAGTTTAAAAAAAAATAAAGAAGGTTTTTTAATTCTACTATGCACCATATGGATGATATGCACTTGAGTTTTGAAAAAAGAAATTTCAATCAGTAATTAGTAATACCCCAAGAAGTAATCAGTAATACCATAAGAGATAATCAGTAATACTTTAAGAAGTAATCAGTAATACTCCAGTTAAAAAAAAATATGTGCACTCTACACTGTGTGTTTGGAAAAAATAAAAAAAATTCAAATTAAACTTAAAAATTCCAAAACATTGTCATGTGCATACTTAGAATTTGTGAAAGGGATATTTCAAACCATAAATTAGTGTTTGCGGGTTGCCTAAGTGTCATTTTTGTTAAGCACAAGACGTGTAATATATGTTTTAATCCTTATAAATGCTCATTTAAAAAAAAAAAACTCAATTAGTTTAAGTCTATGTTGCACTGATTCTTCAAAATTTGCAGGTATGCAGTATCGGATACGCGGGGATAAGGGAAATTTGCAGGTATGCAGTATCGGATACGCGGGGGATAAGGGTGCGGGTGCGATTCGGTCGGATTTGCACCTGATACGCCACGTGGCGTATCTGAATATTTTTTAATTTTTTTTGGGCGGATACGCGTATCCTCGACTAAGGATACGCGTATCTGGTTTTATAGCAATTTTTTTAAAAAATTAGGATTTTTTTGTAAAATTTTAAAATTTATTATTAAAATATAAAATATAAGTATATAATATATAATATAATATAACATATAAGTATTCCGTAAAAAAATATAATATATAAGTATAACTTAATATTTAATTTATAAGTAATAAAGGCAAAATATCAAACTAAACTAAAGAATACAAATTGTTTAAATTAAATTTTTTATTATAATTTATGTAAATTTATAGTATTTAATTTTAATTGTTGTTTTGTGATATGTTTGATGAATTTTCTTTATATTTTTAATTAATTATAAGTTATTATATATATATATATATAAATTAAATTTTAATATAAAATAGACGTATCCTTAACGAATCGTATCCTACAATTTTGAAAAATAACGCATCCCCGCACCCGTATTGTATCGCACCCGCACCCCGCACCCGCACTCGCACTCGTACAACATAAGTTTAAGTTAAGATATTACTAACTTGGGTTCTTCTATGGTCAGACATCAGTAAACCCCTTAATACTGTTGGATTAATGATCCAACGTACAATATAATTTTGAAGAGATTGTACTTTGTACTAGGGCGATTGCACTACCCACAATGCGAACTATTAAAAAAATAAATTAATATTATTAAATAAAATTAAAATTATTAAATTAACCTTTCAATTAAGAATTATAATATCTTAATAAATTTTAATAAAATAAAAAAAAATCAAAATTCGTTCTTACACCCGGAAGAACCCTAATCCCCAAATTCACACCCAATTTTATCTAATTTCACTCAAATTCACGTCCAATATTATTCAAGAGGTCGCCGTCGAACGAATAATTTTCCGGCGTCGGACAGGTTTTGGTCTGTGTGTGACGAGGCGAGAATCAGGCGGTTTCTTGGCTAGAACAGCTGGTTCCAGATTTCAAATTGGCGACTTTTGATACAGTGGCTGGGGTCGACTTCTGTCGGCTATGGTGAACAGAGGTTGAAGCGACGGTCTCTGATAGATGTCAAGAGACGGCGGCCATTGTGGTGTCGCATCTCCGGGGAAAGGATGGTTGAAGGCAGAGGAGCAGTTTCAAGGCTACGAAGCTGGGCAGCTTTGAGAACAGGGGCGCCGGCGACGAGCTTCGAACGCCGGTGTGACAATTGACGATTGGAGCTTCGATTAACAGTGACTATTCCAGCGCTGTGTTTGCGGTGGTCCAACACATACGCCGCCCCTCCTCTCCGTCACAGCCGTAAACTGTCGCCGGAGTGAACCCAGTTCCCCGTCGACAAGCAGAGTCGGCAACCTCCGCTCCAGAAGCCGCCGTCTAGAAACTGCAATTTGACGCAAGCACAGCCCCAACGTATCTGCTTTCCCCAAATTGTGGCATAAAATACTTTTTCAACCTATTGTTCTAAAGGGTATGTTTGATTTCGGACTAGTACGGATGGAGATAGGATTTTGCGATCATGTCTCTACACGAGTTTGGAATGTAACATCCGGATTTCACATTCCAAACTCAATTCACAACTAAATATACCTATTAAACCTATTATTACTCTTTTCCAACACAACATTCATAAAATACCTATTATACCTATTATTATACCCATAAAATTAATCATTATCACACTTTGATTTGACATAAAGTAACATCCTACCCTACTAAAATTCCAAAACAAACACACAATTTTACTATTTATTAAGGTTTTCACATCTTAGAATTTCAAAGTCATGACTTCCCACGACCCCTTGATCCCAAAACAAATGTATCCTAAATTTCTTGCTTTTCAGGAGTAGTGAATATACATACAACTATTCTAAGCTTCCTCTTTCAGTTTTTCCCTTAGAAAAAAAAATGTCAATGAATCCTATATTGTATTTCTTCACAAAATGAATTCTTGGTATCGTAGCATGCCACCTATTTCCAATTCAGATATGGTTTCTATAATCTATTGAATTTTAAGTGGAGTTCAAATCAGATTATTTGTTCTGACCTTGAGACGACTTCTTTGATCCAAGCATGCAATCTTTAACTATTAGCATCTTAATTGGCTGATAATATGTTGTTCTGGTGATTTCTGCATCATCTAGTTTCCTACCATTTAATATATGCAAAGTGTATGTATTATTATGTGATTTTAAAGCATTTCTTGCTTGAGATTTCACTTTTGATGAGCATGAGAATTCACTTTTAATAGGAACATGTAGAATAGGAGATTTGTGTGCAATTGATGTGCATGAGAATTCACTTTTAATCCAAATGCTATACTGTGATAGAGCGCAGAATCTTTTCTTAAGTAATGGTATATTAAAAATGTTGAAAGTCTCCATTGTTTTCATGTTCTAAAATTCAATATAGAATCATGTAACCCAAATTGAGCCATGAAGATTATTATTATGCTGGATATTTTCAAGAATGTGAATAACTATCAAATTAGACCTGCAAAACATAATTAGAGAGTAAATCAAATGCTTGAATCTAACTTGAAACATCAAACTTTGTCCCACAACTAAATTGTCAATAATTAAAAATGCAGTAAGAAGCAGTATTGGTAAAAATAAGTGGAATCTATTTTGAAATGCTATTTGAAAAGTTAGCAGAATTATCACCAGAAGTGTTGAGTTCATCCCAAGTGACCATAGCATCTGCCAGCTATGTGAATGTAGACATTAAATCGGTTAGTCTGGTGGAAAGTAGAAGTTACGAATCATGCAGTTGGAGGCGGCAATGAATTGTTTGGTGAAGAAATGGAACGAAGATATGCTGCTGGAAATGATCAAGTGAATGATAAAGAAATTGAGTAGATATATATAGTTGATAAAATAAATGACTATACATGCATATAGGTAGGGTGGTTGGTTTTTGAGAATTCAGAGTATAGTGCAAAGTGTTTCACATCCATGTTCAAGAAGCTCATTTCTCATCGATGAACACATGATCTTGCAGTCATAGCATAGATTTTCAAGAATATTACACTCAGCTACATTCCTTGTATTTTTTCTATAATTCGTTGTTTCTAATTCTGATCGTCTCGTGCAGCCGACAATGTTGGCTGCCTACAATTCAATTAAGTTGGAAGAATCGGATTGTATACAGGACGATACATCTTGTGTCGTAATACGCACAAAAATATTATACTTTTATCAGGTATAGGATCATCAAATCAAAGAAAGACACTTGAAAAAGTGATTCCCATTCATCAGAAGTTTGCTTTTATCATGTCATATATTGCAATATCATGAATGACGTACATAATCTCATGATTTGCATCCTCTACAGTGTTATCTGGTGCTTTGCGTTATCTTTAGCCACTTTCTGCTAATTGTTATCATGTGATGCATTTGCACATTTGTTATACCAAAATATTTTTCCCCAGCTTTTCCTCACACATTCTCATCACTTTTTGCACCTTCATGCTTATTGCTTCTGCAGATTTTGTTTTGCTTTTTAGGAGTAGTGATGACATATGCAACTATATATTCTGACCATTCTTTGTTCTATTCACAAAATGGATTCACACCATTTAATATTCAAATCATCCTTTCCTTGGATTGGAACATGTAAAATAAGGAACACCCCATCGCGCCTCCACTGTTCGGAAACCGTCATCGACCACTGCTCACGTAACGCCATCGATTGAAAGCCGCAACCTCCGTTCCCGATCAACTCGCACTCAACCGCTACTGAAACCACACGCCTGAAGAAGCCAAATCCACCTCTGATCTGCCACAACGCCTGGAATCGAGCCCTGCTGTCCATATTGAAACCGCCTATCTCTGTCGCAAGCCGCTGTGACTGAAAACCAGAGACCCCAAGTCTCCGCCCAACTCATCGGAACTTTCTCCAAGCGTAAACCGCCGACACAAAGCCACTCCTCTTTGCTGCAACTCACCTGAATCGATGTCGGAATCCCGCCTGAAAATAGAATCGAAGCTCTGCCACCTCGTCGTTGAATCAAACCGTCTTTTGACGAACGTTCATCCCAAATTTCAATTTTGATGAACCGTTAATACATTGATGATCATTGAATCAAAATCGTCTTTTGATGAACGTTCGAGGAAAATTATTTTAAATTAATTTAAAAATAATTGTTATTTTTTTTATATAAAATATGTTTAAAAAGAGTTTTATAATTTTTAAAATTAAGAATAGATTTTTTAAATTATAGAAGGGTACTTCAGTAATTTTTTATATTTTATGTATTAAAATTATTTTTTTTGTCCTGGGCGAAATTATATCGCCCAGGGCGATGTAATATTATTTATCGATATTTCATTGGTTTACTGACGTCAGGAAGGACAAAACTCCTTCCTGACCGTAGAAAAACCCTACTAACTTAAGATATATATTTGCAACATAAAAAGAAAAAAATTATGACTTTATAACGAGAGGACATGAGATAATAAAGGTATAAAAATTGACATATAAACAAAAGACACCATAAATTGACGTATAAAGAAAAAAATCTCTGGGACATTTTTGTATTATAACACATCAATTAACTCGTATCAAAAGCAAATAATAAGTTTTGATTGGAGTACTTTATTATCTCATAGAAAGAGTGTAAATGATGCTTGACGATCATTAGGTGATCAAGTGCTTAGCAAGTTTAATAAATATATATTAATAAAAATGCACATAATACGATAAATTATAAATCTAAAATATAGTTGATAGCCAAATATATTTTTCAAAAAATGTAACAAGTCAACAAAATATTAAAAATTATCATAGTTCGATATTGTTCAACTTTTAAATAAAACACAAAAATAGCAAAATATATAGTCGAATAAATTATGAAGCAGTTCAATTAAAATTTCATGTTTCAGTAATTTAAATTAAATTTTAACTTTTAAATTGAAAAAAAAAAAAGAGTAATGGCCACTTAGGCGCCAAATGTGTTGACTGATATTTTTAGTGATTTAGTCTTGGCGTAGGCGGTCGTGTGCAACCAAGCACCTAGACGACCGTCATCTACATCATTGCTTTAGATTGTGTTTAGAGACATGAAGTGATTTATTATAGCATATACACTTGAGTGATGAGTAAAAAACACTCGAGAGGATTGTGATGAGCGCATAATTGATCTTGTGTTCATAGAATCTTAATTGAAGGTTGATAAGTTGACATTTTTTGCATGTGATATTGAGCATTAATTTGAGATAGTGTTGCATAACATTGAAAATATGGGATCACATTTTGATGCAATTATTCTCCTTTATTTTCTCATTTCATTGTTCGAGAACGAGCAATATTCTTGAAAAATTCGTCCAAGGAACCTATAAATATCCATTTTTCTCAAATTTTAGGTATTATTAGTTTCATTACTTAGATAGATTATATTAAGATTAGCTTAGTTTTGATTAGATTAGAGATACAGTTACCAACTCTCTTACTCTAAAATTCTCTACATCTTTCTTCAAAGTCTATTAGATTCTTCCATAGATTTCAAATTACTTTCAATAGGTTGTTTTTACAACAACATTCAAGCACTAGTATGGTTCAATTTGAAGATTAATTAGAGATTTCCATTAAAGCTGGCAGAGATTGAATATTTTTAATTCGTTAGGATATGTTGCTAGATGCTTTAAAGATGTAAAAGTGTTTAATATGTAATAGGACCTCATGAATCTGTTAGTGAGCTGATGAATAATTTAGGATTATATAGGTAATTATTAAGGGAGAACTCTGCTGCCTTGAAGATCCAAAGATTCTTTTGAAGAAGAAGATTAGTTGAGACGCCCTTAGAAGATGAATGGGCCAGACCTTAGCCTAGGTGAAGAATTGAAGATTGACGTGAAGATCAGCTGAGCACTGGAGTAATAGATGTGAAAATCGATAACAATGTAAATTTTTCAGTATGTCAACCACATTTTTCAATGAAATCAACTCACACTTTTCAATGTAAATAATATTAACTGTTGAGTGAGTACACCGTACACCAGTTGTATGAGAATATTCCATTACTTTAATATATAATAGTGTATTTCATTGTTATATATCTTATTTGCTTAATTAATAAAAAATTTGTTTCTTATGGCAATTAATAAATATTTTTTTTATTTTTGTATGATTTTTTTAAAGTAAAAATTCTGCAGCATCTAAGCACTTCATATTGTTGAACTGGTTGTGTATACCTACCCACGGCATCGTTGGATGTTCAATGTTTATATATAGACTAGTACTAATAGGGTATATTTGCAATATATGATGATTTAATGAGATTGTACGGTTTAAAGTCTCAAATTTAAATTTAGATATGTGTTTGTATTGATTGATTAGCTTATCTTGATTTTTAAATAATAAGTCTCTCGTTTAAAAAAGAAAAATTGGATTGAGAAATATATGAAACAAAACTGGTTAATGTCCATTTACCCTCCATTATATATATAAAAGTAATGCAGACGGAAGCACAAATGTAATAATCTGTTGATTCGGTGAATACTCAAAAAATTACATAAACGTGATTAACGTTTTAACTCTGTTGATTCATCTTGAATACCAGGTTAAGAACGATAATAACATGATAAAAGGAAAAACTCAATTTCATTCAAATTCATTCATAAACTCCCTCATTAGAAATTACATTCCGATATTTTTAAATAGTAAATAACCTACTTAAATATAATTATAAATCTAATCTAATTAAATCAAATAAAAAAGGAAATAGAATAAATACATATAATATTCATAATATTCTCGATTCTCCATATATGGATAGCAATCTCGTTTAATTATGAGCATATATGGAGAATCTAGAATATTATGAATATTATATTTATTTATTCTATTTTCTTTGTTATTTGATATAATTAGATTAGATTTATAATTATATTTAGTAGGTTATTTACTATTTAATATTGAAATGTAATTTATGATGAGAGAGTTTATTAATAAATTTGAATGAAATTGGTTTTTTCCTGTTATCGTGTTATTATCGTTCTTAATCCGGTATTTAAGATGAATAAACGGTCAACATATTATTACATTTGTACTTCCGCCGGCATAAAAAAGTCATTTTATTAATTAGAATTTCAAGGATATTTTAGTCATTCCCATAAAGAAGAAGAATATTTTAGTCATCTAATTACATGAAATTACTTAACCTAGCCCTTTGGGACATATTAATCCCTTTTTGATGGATAGAGATGAATTTTTACCCTTGCTCTCCGTCGTCTCCGTCTTTCAAAGTCCAAACCAAACACCGGATCAAATGGGATTAATTTTTATTTTTTTTTATCATGCCTTGAAATTTTTTTCTTTAGTTATTAAAGTGGGTATAAACAAATGAGTCCTGAGTAACCAGTGTGTTATTTTAATATGTTAAATTACACACATATATAATATTTATGTGTATATATATATTAACTCCCACAAAACAAATCTACTTAAAAAAAGTTTCATTCCAAAGTATTGCTGAATTTGTTTACAATTTCTATATTTTTTATAAATAAAAATTGATCTTTTATAATCAACAATCAATACAGTGCAATAAATTAATTTTCAAATTTTTGGAGAAAAAAAGAGTAATAAAAATTACTTAAAACTTATCACAAGGACATTAAATTAACCAGTGTGTTATTTTAATATGTTAAATTACACACACATATATAATATTTATGTGTATATATATATTAACTCCCACAAAACAAATCTACTTAGGATTAGTCTTGTATGCACCAGTTACACGGTGCAACTCAAGTTCATTTTTAAAAAGTTAAACAGTTTATAACTGAAAAGTTAAACAGTTTATTACTGAAAAGTTAAATTATGAAAGATACACTTTTCAGTAATAAATTATTTAACTTTTCAGTTATAAACTGTTTAACCTTTTAAAAATGAACTAGAGTTGCACCGTGTAACTGGTGCACAGGAGACTTACTCATCTACTTAAAAAAAAGTTTCATTCCAAAGTATTGCTGAATTTGTTTCCAATTTCTATATTTTTTATAAATAAAAATTGATCTTTTATAATCAACAATCAATACAGTGCAATAAATTAATTTTCAATTTTTTGGAAAAAACAAGAGTAATAAAAATTACTTAAAACTTATCACAAGGACATAAAAAGTAAGCAACATAAAATTTTCAATTTCTATCTATACATATAATAACACATGTTTGTGTTACTTGCCCATATCATTAGTGCATAACTATTATTGTTCAGAAAAATAATTAATTTTGACCAATCGCTATCGTTCAACAAAACAAATTAAAAATATTTAATATTGAAAACAACTAATACAACTCATTTTTATTAAATAATATCATTTAAAAATACACTTCAATATACGATGCAACTGTTATACAATACTTTGACAGTGTATACAATTCATCATATAATAATCTAGGGACAGTCATAAAGAAGAGCACTTTTTAAATTTATTAAATACAAAAAGAGATAAATGTACAATTTTTAAAATATTTGCACATTCATTTTGAATGTACTTTTAGGTGTGCATTTTTAAAAATTTTTTGCACATGTGTCTATTTTTACAATTTAAAAAAAAAATGTGCACCTCTTTGTTTTTTCCTCAATAAAACTATTCCCATCGCTAGTTATAATGCAACAGGCTGGGCCAAAAGGAAAAAAAAAATATGAAAGAAATGAATTTCAACTCATCAACCGATTGCAATCTAAGTCTCATTTTCAACCATTGCATCAATTTGGGTTGTCCAATCAAGGAATGACACGTGCCATTATTTGATTGGATAATTAAATTTTATACACTACAAAAAAAAACGGGTTTTAGAGACCGCTTTTTAGCGACCGCCATCAAAGCGGTCGCCAATATTCATTTTAGCGACCGTATTTGCGACCGCCGAGGTGCTTTGGTAAATTTTGGAATATTTGCGACCGCCAAGCGGTCGCTAAATCATTTAAAAAAATTCCGACCGCCACATGCGGTCGCAAAAGTATTAGTAAAATACATTGCGACCGCATAATAGCGGTCGCAATAAGAAATGTGGTCGCTAAATTTTAAACCCGTAACTGGTAACCCGGAAAAGTAGAACCGGTTTGTTTTTTTAATTAGCGACCGCTTTCTGGCGGTCGCTAAAGTAGAATCCGGTTAGGGTAGTTGGCTCCATTTAATTATATAATTTTGTGACCGCTTAAGGCGGTCGCTATACATAATATGGCGGTCGCTAAAACACGATTATGGAACAGAATCAACTTCTCTTTCCTTCAGTTTTTTCGGTGAAAAAACCCGACTCACACCTCAAAAAATTTCTCAAATTCAAACGAGCATTGCTTCAACGTGTTCGTGGCAATTGTGGAAGTCTACTACTATATTGTGCTCATTGCTTCTAATTCACCGTACGTTTTTACAATTTTACCGTTTAATTTTAAATTTTGTGTATTATATGTTTTATAAGTGTTCTTCATGTGACACATTAAATTTTAGAATTTATAATGTGAATAATTATTGTAATTGATTAAAGTTGATTTTTTGTTTTAAAAAATTGGATATGTTTGTTTATAGTCGAAACTCTGCCGAATTTTTAATAATTTATATGTGATTCATTTTTAATTTGTATCAGATGGAACTCCCTGATCGTCGTTGGATGTATGAAATGCCTCGTTTGATACAAGGAAATATGAATTATGAATTTTGCCTGAAACTTGATGAGTTTATTAAGCTTGCCTGTAGTAAACCAAATTGCATGGATAGTTGTGGTCGGATTAGATGTCCTTGTTCAGGCAGAAAGTGCAGTAACAAAAGATTTTTGAGCATAGATGAGGTTAAAACTCATCTTGTGAGGTTCGGTTTTACTCCATTTTATTACAATTGGACAAGACATGGCGAAGACAGGTGGAATTATAATTTGGAAATAGTGATTGCCTTCTATGATCAGTTGAGTAGTTGTGGAGGTGAGAGATTTGAGATTGGTAGTTCGAGCTGCGACCCGTCTACACCATTCGATGAGCTAGATGAATTCCAACGGTATCATACGATGATTGATGAGTCTGGTCTGGGTGTTCACCACACAGCCATGGAAGAGGAACCAAATCCACGTTCAAAGAAATTTTTCGAGATGCTCAAATCTGTCGATCAAAAATTGTTTCCTGGTTGTGATAATGAGACTCAGTTGTCATTCAACGCTCAGATGTTGTCCATCAAAACTGAAGGCAAAGTGAGTCAGAAAGTCTTCAATCAATTCGCCAAGTTGTTTAAACGGGCCCTACCCAAAGAGAACACATCGCCAGAAAATTTCTATCAAAGTAAGAGGCTGTTGAAGGATATGGGTTTACCGTTTGAGAAGATTGATTGTTGTACCAATGGTTGCATGCTGTTTTGGGGCGACGACGAGAGCATTAATCAGTGCAGGATGTGCCGGCACCCTAGGTTCAAACCCTCTGATCGTAGGAAGAAGACAGCTTTCAAGTCGATGTATTATCTTCCCATCACTCCTCGTCTAGAGAGGTTATATCAGTCGAGTGCCACTGCAAAAGACATGACATGGCATGCTGAGGAGTGTTCTGATCAGAATTCCGGAGAGATGCGTCATCCTGCAGACTCTAATGCGTGGAGACATCTTGATAGAGAGTTCCCAGATTTTGCGAGTGAGAAGCGAAATGTGAGACTTGGTTTGTGCACAGACGGATTTGCTCCATTCGGTATGCACGGGAAGAAGTATTTTTTGTTGCCTGTTTTGTTGACTCCGTACAATCTACCCCCTTGGTTGTGCATGAAGCCTCAACACATATTTCTCACTGTGTTGGTGCCTGGTCCTCGTAACCCGAAGGATAAACTGGATGTCTACCTTCAGCCGTTGATTAAAGAGTTGTTATATTTGTGGCATTTGGGAGTAGAGACGTACGACGTGTACCGAAAGGAGAACTTCACATTACGGGCTGCTGTTTTATGGACCATTAGCGACTTTCCAGCATATGCTATGTTATCTGGGTGGTCGACAGCTGGAAGACTAGCGTGCCCGTACTGCATGGATGAGTCTGAGACATTTTATCTTCCAAAGAGTAAGAAGATATCATGGTTCGACAACCACAGGAAGTTTCTACGTGATGATCATGCCTTTCGGAGGGACAAAATGAATTTTCTAAAGGGTAAACCTCCTGTAAAGCGTCCAAGGCCACGAGTTCGAACAGGTATTTATATATTATTCATATTTTAACCAGTACTTAATTATTCTAAGAGTTTGATAGATTTAGTTTAACAATACGCATTTTATTCTAGGTGATTCGTTGTTGAGAGAAGTTACAGTAACTGGATTGTGGAAAACGACTGAGGAGCACGCAATGGAACACAATAAACGGATCCGAGGAGGTTGGAAGAAGATGAGCATCTTTTGGGACTTGCCTTATTGGAGTAAATTATTGATTAGACACAACTTGGATGTGATGCATATAGAGAAGAATGTGTTTGATAACTTGTTCCACACGATTTTGAATACAGAAGGCAAGACCAAAGACACTAAAAAATCTAGAGAAGAGTTAAGTAAGTTCTGTTCTCGTCCTAGTCTGTCCAGTGGTCAACGACCACGTGATTTTCCACAAGCATGTTACCAAATTTCCAGAGAAGACAAGAAAAAATTATTTAAATGGGTGAAGGAACTGCGGTTTCCGGACAATTACGTGTCCAACATAGGTAGGTCGTTTGAGCCAGAAACTGGGAAGATCGGTCCGATGAAGAGTCATGACTGTCATGTTTTTATGCAGCGGTTGCTACCGATTGCCTTTCGGTACTCACTTCCGAAGCATGTATGGTGTGTCATCACAGAATTGAGTCTATTTTTCAGAGACTTAACGGCCTCAATGATTAAAGTGGACGACATACAGCGTTTGGATAGAGACATCCCTGTTATATTGTGCAAGTTGGAAAAACTTTTTCCACCCAGTTTCTTTGACTCGATGGAGCATTTACCTGTCCATTTACCGTATGAAGCTTTACATGGTGGTCCAGTGCAGTATAAGTGGATGTACCATTTTGAGAGGTAAGTATAAATTTATTTATTTATTTGTTTCTTTCTAATTTTATGTTATTTTATTGTTCATTAAGTATTGAATTTACTATTTTTAGGTATCTCCACAACTTGAAACGTAATATTGGAAATACAGCACACATTGAAGCATCCATTGTTAATGCTTATCTTACTGAAGAGGTTGGTACATTCTGTTCTTATTACTTCGGCGATCAAGTTCAAACCAGGATCAGAAATGAGCCTCGCAATTATGATGGTCGCGCAGAAGATCATCCTCTTCGTGAGTTCGATGGTATGCTGTCGGTATTCTTACATGCTGGTAGACCACTCGGTAAGGGGACCAAACGGTATTTCCAAAGTAACTGGGAAGAAGAGACGATACATTCGTATGTTTTGATGAATACGCCCGAGGTTCAACCATACATACAGTGAGTTTTATATTTTTAGTCATTTTTTGATGTTATGTTAGTATTTTAATACTAGTGTTTCTGATATGTAAGGATGTTTTGTGAGCAAACTCGTCAACAATTACCAGGCATCACAGAAGCAGAGGTGTATGATGCAATTCGCCACAAATTCATATTTTGGTTCCAAAAAATGGTATGTAGTCACTACCTCATATTATATATTTGCCACAAAATTAATACTTTAATATTTGTAGGGACAAATGAATCAGCTTCAGAATCCACATGTTGAAGCCTTGAGCAAAAAACCACTACGTGAAGTGATTTGTTATAATGGGTACTATGCAAATGGTTTTAAATTTCACACAGCTGCGTATGCTTCCATAAAAGCCACTTCAAACAGCGGTGTTTGCGTTACCAGTGGAAACTTCAACGAATCACCGGTCAATTACTATGGTGTGTTGCAAGAGGTGGTTGAAGTTGAATATCCGGGGTGCCCACCGAGAAAAATTGTTTTATTCTTCTGTGAATGGTTTGATCCGGGTCGCGAAGGGAAGAGAGTCGATGCAAACTATAAGATCGTTGATATTAACACCAGCAAAAAATATCCAGCTGCATACGACCCCTTCATTTTTGCATCACAAGCATCTCAAGTTTATTATTGCAAGTATCCGACTTCAGGCAAACCGAACTTAAGAACTGTGGTAAAGGTCAAGGCAAGGTCGTTGGTGGAAATGCCTACTTTATCCACATTAGAAACTGCACAATTTGAAGATCCATTCCAAACTGAAGTGCAAGAAGCTGAAACAGTGGTTCAGGACGAAGGTATAAATTCTTCAGTTGATTTAGTGGCTGCAAATCCAGATATGATAATTGTTGAGAACGAAGAGGAAGAGGAAGAGGAAGAGGAACAGAAAGAAGATGACGAGGAAGATGATGATGATGATGATGATGATGATGATGATGATGATGATGATGCAGAAGGAGAAGATGATGATGAAGAAGATGATGATGACGAGGAGGATGATAATGAGGAAGATAATGATGACGAGGATGATTAATTAAGCAAATGTGTTTATATATATGTTTAATTAATTGATATTGTCATTTTTTAGAATAACTTGTGCATATTATAAGCTGAGTTAGTATCATAATATTAGTATTATAATTTAATTAACAGGGTTAACACAATAACATATCAAATTTCCAAAAAAAAAAAAGATTAATAATTGCGACCACCTATAAGCGGTCGCAAAATATAAAATATATGTTAGCGACCGCTGTAGGCGGTCGCTAAATACAAATATATATTAGTGACCGCTTTAGGCGGTCGCAAAATATAAAATATATGTTAGCGACCGCTATAGGCGGTCGCAAAATAAAAAATAGCGGGGGTTAAAGGCGGTTAGGAAATTCGAAAGCTGGAATAGCGACCGCTTTTTAGCGGTCGCAAATCGCCGCATTTGGCAAACTATAAGGAGTGGCCACGTGGCCACTACCGCGTAATTTGGACCCGCCTTAGTTATTTTAGCGACCGCTGTAGGCGGTCGCTAAAACAAAACCAGATTATTACCTCCACTAGAATTGTAAAAGTCATTTCACCGTCGAAAATCGTAAACTTACCG
>JAPKLY010001007.1:49452-60947 GCA_026898435.1 Prunella vulgaris
AAAAAAAAAACGAGACACAATTTGGAATTATATACTATTAATTGCAAAAAGTCGAATAAAATAAAAAAAACAGAGAAATGTTAATTATAAAATTTATAACATTAAAAAAAATTTATTGAAATATATATACATTAATAAATTAGAGACAAAAAGGAATTAATTTGATGGATTTAAAAAAAACGTGACTTAATTTGGATTTGGAATTATATACTATTAATTGCAAAAAATCGAATAAAATAAAAAAAAAACAAAGAAATGTTAATTATAAAATTTATAACATTAAAAAAATTTTATTGAAATATATATACATTAATAAATTAGAGACAAAAAGGAATTAATTTGATGGATTTAAAAAAAAACGTGACTTAATTTGGAGTTATATACAATTAGTTGCAGAAAAATAAACGAAAGAAGCAAGTGCCCGAGTGGAACAGCGACCTCTGAAATGCCCAGAGGTCGCGAGTTCGACTCCTTGCGGGCACAAAGTTCACAATATTTATTCTGAGCCAAATAAGGCTCATATAAAATGTGTGATAATATGGTTAAGATGCTGGGTCCGTGGCCAAGTGGTTCAAGCCCAGCCAGCCTCGAGAAAAGGCCTGGGTTCGAACCATCTTGGCCGCATTTAGCGGTCACAAAAAAGAAATATGATTTCTTATTATAAATATACAAAATATTTAGTGACCGCCACAGGCGGTCGTTAAAATAAATATAGCGACCGCATAAAGCGGTCGCAAATTTATTTTAAAATTTATGATTATAATGATTATAATATTTTGCGACCGCAATTAGCGGTCGCTAAAATATATTTAACGACCGCATATGAGCGGTCGCAAAAATAAACCAAACCATACGTGGTCAATACCCGGACATTTTTGCGACCACTGTTCCGACCGTTTTGGCGGTCGTTAATTTGCGACCGCCTTTGAAAAAGCGGTCGCTAAATGTTTGCGACTACTGTTTTAGCGACCGCCATAAGCGGTCGCAAAAACGGTCGCTAACAATGTTTTGCGACCGTTTGACGGTCTCTAAAACCCGTCTTTTTTGTAGTGATAGGTATAAAATATATTTTATAAATATTATGAATAATATATATTTATAAAAATATACTTCCTCCGTCCCCCAAATTTATTTCCATTTGTATGGGCACGAGTTTTAAGAAAAGTGTAATAAAGTAGATAAAATGATAATATTGTAGAATAATTGTGAGGTCCACTATAAAATAAAGTGATTGTTTGTGAGTGTGATAATAAAATAATATTTTCCAAAAGAGGAATGAGAATAAATTTAGGGTACGGTGGGAAATGGAAAGTGAGAATAAATTTGAGGGATGGAGAGAGTAAAAAATATATTAAAATTTATAATTTTCAATTCTCTATAAATAGACCTCAATATTGATATATTTTGAAACAAAATTTGATATCCTCTCATTTTTATCATTTTCTACAATGGATCCAAATTATATTAATTGTTTTTTAAACTCTTAAAATTATCCAAAATTTCAATCTTTTTCGAATTCGAATGATTATTCAAGCTCACAACATGCTAAAAATAACTTGATTGGGTATATATGAAAAACTTTAGAATTAATTAGAAATTAATATATGATTTGTATTTTTTATATTTGTAATTTTTTTTATTTTATATAACTATTTTTAACATGAGTTATTTCTTTTCATTTTTTAACTCCTGTTATTGTTTCTTATATTAAATGCATGATAAATTATTTTTTAATATATGATAAATTAGTTTAAATGTTTTTTTACACATTTTAAATGTAGTAAAAATTATATATATAATTAATAAATAATAAAATAATTAGGTTGGGTTAAGTTATGAATATGAGTATAAAAAGAATAAAATTAGATTGATCGAGTTATATAGATTGTATATATGGAGGAGAAAGAATTTATTATTTTATTTTACATTGGGCTGTCGAGGGGGATAGTCTCTTCAACTCCAATCATCATATTTGACCAGATCCTCAGTAGGACTATTGTTTGATAAATAAAGGCCATCATTTTTTACTATCCAGTAATGCGAATGACCGTGCAAATCTGCAGCTTCTGATACATAAGCATGAAAACTTATTTGTTTATCATTCCACCATAAATGGCAGTAGAACAAAGTGTTCTGAAAGAAATTATCACAAAAACTCCATGCATAATCTTCATTTACAGTAAGATAGTGATTTCCAAAATCATTGTTCTTAGAGCCACAATGCGCCAACAATTCTGTATTTCCATCGGGTGATAGATTATTTATCACATTAACGTGTTGCCTCTTCGCAAGGAAGCATGCTATGGAAAATGGCTGGAAAATACCTGTTGTAAGTAAGAAATTAAGGAGAGATTTTAAAAAATAAAAATAAAATTAATAAATATACCAGGATTACACGGCATGAACTATAAGTGTTACCTGAAATCAAAATCAATGAGAAAGGAATGAACAAGGTTGTAGTAATTCTAGCCATATGATATTTTTTGCGTGATTTTATTTTATGTGTTGCGAAATTGTATTCATTGACTATCGATTTATAGTGAACTTAGTTGGGACGGCATTTACTTCAATTAATTTATCAATGAGAATGAGGGTTGATTCAAATTCTTCAATGGTAATGGAAATTAAATTTCATTTTTCTTCTTTTTATTACATCTGTTGAATAAGAGTTTGCATTCATGGTGGTTACATCATTAGTATTATGCTCCAATTTTTTAAAAAATTATTAGTTGTGATATGGAGGATTGATTGAGGATGATTATTATAAGATGAGATGTATGTAATCAAATGAGGGTAATGATTACCTTATTTAAAAGGAAAAACAATGTTGTGTACCTCATTTGTTCTCATTACCTACTATAATTGACACTAATTACAAATTGGTGGTTCTGTATAGAAAAAATTATTCTTTTATTCAAATATATGAATTAATTTGTAAATATAATCTCTTTCCTTTATGCATGTCTCCTTATATATTGGAAGAATGATTGTCTTTGTGATGATTACATAAAAAAGGACAAAAGGGAAGATTGACATAAAAAATAATCGAGGGTGATTATAAGAAGGGATAAATATAATTAAATGGATAATATATACCTCTTATTTAATTTAATTGAAAAATTAGTATTGTCAATTACTTATAATTATCATTAACCATTATAATTATCATCTCTATCTATTCTCATTAACATTTAAGAATTTCTAAACTGAGGGTCACCTTATTTTTGTTACTCTAATGCTTTCTAACAAGTCAAAGATTATGTACATCAAGTGCACAATACATTAATAATACTCTTTTTCAAACTAATACTATTATTCATGTAAACTAATACTATAGTTTAGATGCACAAAATGTACGTAATAGTCTCCCTCTAACAATTGAATCATCATACACATACTATAATCATAAAATGAATGTGGATTTTAATAATAAATGTTGGATTAAACTTGCAATTATTAGGAAAATTATATCCCTTTCCTCCTTAAGTTTTGGTTTAATGACACGTTGACTTTTTTTCAACTCTAAAACCATTAAAAAAGAAGAAGAAAAGCAGTAGATTTTTTTTTTTCATGGGTGCACAATTTTTAGTATGAGATTCAATATAATTTTCCATTTTATAAATGTAGAACTAAATTTTTATTTATTTCTCAATTCAAATCAGCTGATGATTTTTTTTAAAGAATAAATGCAATTAAGGCTGTTTTAATTTAGGAAAACAATATTTAATAGATCCATATATAAATTGATAGTATGAATGCAAATAAAATAAGCAAATCTATAAATTACATTTGTTTATAATTATTAGCAATTTCTTAATTTGGTTAAATATTAAAACGTGTTTATTTAAAATTGAAATTAAAATTAATAGTTATTGACATTTGTGATGCACACATTCCTGTAAATAATAAATATATAATGATGCTATATAGGATTCACACTTGCCACTTAAAAGAAATGTGATTATATGTTCTTTTAATTGAATTTTATTATGCAATCTAATTTAATTACATAATTTTCCATATCATAAATTTTAATAATTTTTTTTTTTTAAAATAGCTGTGTTTGTATTTTGTTGTCAAATTCTCCACGATGACTTCTTAATTTATAGTGAATGTAGTTGGGATGATGTGTTACGAGGCATTGTTTTGTGTTTTTTAATTTAGATAAATGATTGTCTTCGTATTATATCACTATTTTTGTGCTCTAATTTAAAAAAAAAAATGTTATTGATCGTGATATATGTGAATGATTGGTAGCTTAAACTTTTCTAGTTTTATTACTCTAATATTTTCAAATAAGTCAAAATATTATGTAAACCTTGTGCGTTGTATATCACTTTGTGAAAAACTTAAAATATTGAATTTAAAAAGGGTTAATTCTATAAAAATGCATTACCTTTTACTCAACTTTCAATTTAATCCTGAGCTTCACGATTATTATAAAAAATCTCAACCTTTTAAATAATTTCAATTTGATACACATTTTTTATTTTCGGTCCGCAATTGATGACGTGTCTCGCTGGAGCACGTGAAAGATTGTCACGCTGGCGTACACGTATTAAATTATCTTTTTACTTTTTATTTTTTAGTTTTCATATCATATCTAATATATACAAAAAAATAAAAATTTATATTAAAAAATATTTTTTGAATAAGAAATACAATGAAAAAAATATTTTTACACCGGATTAATTCTAGGTAGACTTAAAACGACACTCAAAAAATGTCTTTTTAATATAACTTTTATTATTTTTTGTGTATATGATATATGACATGGAAACTAAAAAATAAAAAATAAATAGATAATTTAATACGAGTACGCCAGCGTGACAATCTTTCACGCGCTCCAGCGAGACAGATCATCAATTGCGGACTGAAAATAAAAAAATGTGTATCAAATTGAAATCCTTTAAAAGATTGAGATTTTTTATAATAATCGTAAAGCTCAGGATTGAATTAAAAGTTGAGTAAAAAGTGGTGCATTTTTATAGAATTAACCCATTTAAAAACTAATTTTATTGACTAAGTAGTACTCCCTTCTACCAAAGTGTATATAACAGACTCCCTTCTACCAATTGAATCATTATACAAATAAGATTAAATTAATGTAAAATTTAATAATGGATGCTAGGAAAAATTTGCAATATTATTAGGGAAAGTCAACGTATGTTTTAAAAGCGGGAGCGGAAGTTGAATCAGACATTTTTAATATTTGCGGTCAGATCGGATCTAACTGTTATTAAAATGATTGAACCGGTATGACATCATAATTAAATAATATATAATTATATATAAAAATTAAAGATATCATAAGTAATTTTTCTCTAAATAATAAATTTTATGTATAAATTACGATAAAAATTAAATAAATATACATCTAATATTGTTATTTAAAGTTCAATTTTAACTATCTAAATTAAATGTCAATATTATGCTAAAATAAGTCCACCATATATCATAAAAATGTCAAATGTAAAATTAAATTCACAAAATATCTTAAAAATATCAAATATACAGGAAATTCATCAAATGTCTACCATTAACAACATAAAAATGTTTAATTTTAAAGGATATTCAAATTAACACCACTAAAACTTGATCTCATGATTCAAGTCCAAATTTCGTAGACGACTTAGTAAAAAGATGTGGAAATAATATATAAAGAATTTGGGAAGAATAAGGATCGACAGAAAAAAGCGATTAAGATGATATAGAATAAAAAACCAAATTTAATAAATTGAGTTTCAGTAAAAGTTATAAACAGCAAAAAAAATCCCTTTAATTTTTTTTTTAAATAAACAAAAAAACGCTTAGTTAACCGGTCTAACTAGTGACAGGTCCGACCAGCTTTTGTCGATTTTGACCGCTCTCAGGGCATTTTAGGGGAATAGCGGTCCAATGCTTTCAAACCGTTCGACATGTTGTCCGAATAACGGTTTGACCGGTCCGACCGGCCGGTCCAACCCGCTTTTTAATACATTATATATTAAACTTCAAAACCCAATAAAAAGAAAAAAAAGTAGAGGAACAATTTCATATAGGGACACATGCATTTTTAGTATGGGTGTCGATGAGTCAATATAGACTCCTATTTTGTAAATTTCTCATTTCAGTATTAAGCTGAAACTATACAAATACAAAATAATTTAAGCAGATCTATGGATTACTTTTATTAACAATTATTTATAATTTTGTAGTTCATTTAAAAAAAAAAAACAAGTGTCTTTATTTTTTTACTACTGACTAATACTAAATTGCTAAATACTTAACTGCATACGTACTTGATATAAAGTTACAAAAGAATAAGAGATAAATTTTTATTATTTTTCAATATATAGAGAACTTTTTAAATAACTAATTCAGCGAATTTTAATATAGAGTATTTATTTTTAACAATTGATTAAGCTAAATTTTTATCCACTCAAATTTCTTATGTCATTCGTGCTGACCATTTCCAGCTCTGTTAAGAGTTACTCCGTCCATTCCAATATAATTTTAACATTATTTTTAAATATCACCAACATTATTTTTAAAATAAACAAAAAATAATAAAATATTTTTTTATTAAATCTCATAATAAATCTCATTTTCTTAATACATGTGTCACTTTACACGTAAAAATAATATTAAAATAGAAAGATGTATTATATATTTTTATCTTGGGTCATAATTGCTTGGTAGCACGTATAAAATTATCTTGACCCATATTTTATTTGATCGACCCGGTAAAAGAACGCACGTATTACTCCAAATTCGCTGTAGTCTTCTTCAAAAATAATTCAACCAAATTGGCGATACGAATTATTCTCACTTCTACAGTACCTTTACAACCTGTGCCGCCCCTCTTGCGCCGCTTGCCCAGGCCCTATTCGCAGCCCCATCGCGCCACCGTCGCGCAGCACTGCTTCTCGTGTATTACGCCACTGTATCCAATTTTGATGCCGCATATTGCAAGTTCCACAGCACATCTTCAAATGAGGGCCCAATGAGGATTCTGGGATATGCATCTTCCGTCGCCCACCTTGGCTGCTAAACGATGCCTTCTTTCATCCTATTCAATCTATGGGTTCTTCAATCTGTTAGGGCTTTTTAATTGTATATTATTTCGTGTGGGTTCTTTAATTTGAGGTGGATTCTTCAAAATTGGATACAAATTGAGGTGAATTCTTCAATTTATTGTGCGGTGTTACTGAGTTCTTCAAAATTAATTTCAATTGAATCTGTGCTAATTAGAACTATGCTACTTGGGAATGTTTTTAGGGGTAACGATGTAATTAAAAAGAACATAATAAATTTATATGGTCTACCAAACAATATTATAAAAATTGTACTAAAATTTTGTGTCACCTACCAAACAATAATAACTAAATAATATTAGTTATTTATCTACTCAACCAAACAATATATTATTATAATCAATACTATTCTACCAATTATATTATAATCTCTTATATTTTATTACATCATACCAATCATCACCTAACAATAAAAGATTATTACATCTCATGGAACTATATTTTCCAATACAATATATTAACTTTTCTTTTATAAAGGTCAAATTGACCCATATAGTCTTAACTTATACCCTTTAATACTACTCTATAAACACCTTTCTCCATAAAACATGTATAATTTTCATTTGAGCAATGTAAATGAGACGGGGGAGTAATTAGTATTTGATTTCCATTCAATATTTGTTTTACTTTTAAATATCGAGATTTTATCATTAGATTTTTTTCGGATTAATGAAAAATAAAATCATATTTTTTTGACTTAATTGCAGTCTTATAGCCAACTTTAATATTGCAAATTTATCATCAATTTTAATAGAAAAAAAATTCACAAATTTACTGATTAGTGTGATTTTTGCTTGAAATTTGTGTGCTTTAAGTGCTCAATTTTATTAGATTTCTTGCAATTATTCACATTAATTCAAATATTTGTGCTTAATTGTTGAGAGTGATATTCATTATTAATTTTGTAAAAAATTGTATTTTGTTGGGGAAAAACACCTCTTTAATTTGTTAAGTAAATGAAATGGGCTAAAAAAATGATTTATATTTGGATCAGGATATTCTCCCCCCCATTATTGAGTATTTCACCCCCTTGTTCACTTCACCCCCTTATATTTTCTTTTCACCACCCTTAATTATCCTAACTAACCTTTATTATTGTATCAATTAAATATTTTGTAAATTCACCCCATTTCAAAGACCAAAAATGCGCGACGAGAGAGAAAACCCCCAAAGGCTCCGAACAAAATTTTTGACAACTTGGCCGCCTCCGAACGCACGATGGTCAAACCTCCTCACCGCCGTCGAACCCCGCGCCGCTGCCGAAAAACACTCCCATTTCACCCTATTCAAAGAAAAACACTCGCCTCAGTGAACGTTCTTCAGAACAAAAGGAGACGAACCCATGCGTCGCCAGAGAAGGGAAGGAGGAACCCACGCGTCTTTCTTGTTCGAATATGGTTTTCTTGCTGTTCGAATCTGGTTTTCCGTTTTCTTGCAAAATGTTCGACCATTTTGGCCAAACAAAAACATAAATTTCAAAAACTTTTGTCGAATCTGATGCAAATTTTCGAAAGAAGTGGCCGAACAAAAACATAAATTCAGAAAACTTTTGTCAAACAAGAATTTTGAAAAATTGAAAAATATTTCCGATAAAAAGCAAAATATTTGAAAGTTTTCACCGAACATATGCATATTTTCAAAATCTTTTCCTCGGGCCGTCGCAAAACCGTCGCTTGGGCGACGCCGCCGTCGTCGCGCGGCCGTGGATCGGAAAAGGCACCGTCCATGGTGCAATAGTGGCGTGTTGAAAAAGCCGTCGTCGCACATCTATCGAAGTTTGCGCCGCCGGCGCGATTCCAGCGAGAACAGAGGCGGTTGAGAAGCTGTGGATCTTCCTCGATTTGCGGCACGATTTGGGGCATCAACGACTAGACATGGTCTGTTCGTGGAGATCGCCATCGCGGATTGCTGTCGCCCGTCGCGCAGCGGCCAGCGGTGTTCGTGGGTTGCCGGCGCCGTCCCGCATGTTTGTCAGATCAGAGGCAGTTGCGCCGGAGCCGGCGTCGTCGTGGGTAGGTTTCAATGAAGGTTTTAGGGTTTAAAAAGGGGTAAACTGATTTAATTATAAATTAATTAATTATACATAAAGGGTATAATTGTCAGTTTTAATTTACAAATAATCTTTAAAGGGTGGTGAAGTACTCAATAATAGGGGGAGAATATCCTGATCCTTTATATTTTTATAATGATTTTGGCCCATTTATATTTATTACTCCCTCCGTCCCAAAAGACATTGCATTTGATTTGTCCCACAAAAAGTTTGCATATCTAAAAGTGAAAACTATTTATTAACCTTCACTCTCACAATACACATATAATATTAATAAAAATATATCTTTTATATCTTTTTCTTAAACTACGTGCCCAAAAGACACCGCAATGTCTTTTGGGACGGAGGGAGTATATGACAAGTCTTTGGCCCAAGAAGTGAGATTGATTCTTTTGAAATTACTTAGGGTGTGTTTGTTTACGGATGGGCCCATCCGGATGGGGGATGGATTTTCCCCCATCCCACCCAATTTTCGGACTTGCATATCCCATCTCATCCAAAATACACATCCACTCCCTATTATACATCTACAAACATATTTCACATAATTCAATATCAATCACATCAATTTTATCTTACATATTAAATACATTTTATTTATCTCTTTTTCACATATATCATATATATTTTTATTTAATTTATATCTATTAACATAAAATAAGAATTAATTTTAATTATATATTTTTTACATATTATAATATCTTATTATATATATATATGTAATTAATTAATATTATAAATATATTTAAATTTTATTTAAAATTATTATCTTGAAGTATAACAAAACCTCTACTATTAGTAATTATTTGTGATTTAAAATTAAAAATATTTATTTATTATATATACACTATTTTTATATTATTTATTATTAATTTAATTTATCTTAAAAAATTATTAATTATCAAGGTTATTTTTTTTAAAAAATTATTTATGTATTACAACAAAATATAATTAATATACAATCATTCAATCATTACTCCACTAACTAACAATAATAAAATAATACATTATCATCTCCAAAAAGTATTGATTTGACATAAAGTTCCATCCACCCCTACCACATCCAATTCAAACCAAACACAAATTTACTATTCACAGGATTTACCCCATCCACTTTTTTTCTCCATCCGGATGTGTTCCATCCACCTCAAAACGTAAACAAACATTACCTTAGGAATTTAACAGGCTTTGACCAAGTATTTGCTGAGAGAAGAAACGTGGCTATCATTACTTTTTTTCTTGATTTCTTCAATTTCAGATGCACAGCCATGTGATCAATCCGAAGCTGTAACACCACGCCACAGCCCACCCACCGGAAACTGCACGAGCCACGCAACCCCCTGCTTCCAGCACATTCGCCGGAATTCAGCGATACAAACCATCTCCACTACCCATCTCGCCGGAAATCGTTGCCATCGCGCCGAAACAGAGAGCCAAGACTCTGCTATTCACTCCATCGCTGAAAATCAGCCTCTCACAGCCGGAAATTCCAAACGCTGTCGCATTCACACTCGCAGCCGTTCATCCACCTCTCGCTGGAAGCAACGCCGCTCTCACCTTAAGCCCGTCGCCGGAGAAGACAACCACCGCGCGCCGAATTGAAAAATTGCTCAGAAAAAGAAGAAACGTTGTTACTCAAAGAGTTGCTACAAGTAGGGGTGAGCACTGTTCGGTTTTAACCAAAAAACCGAACCGAAATAAGAATTTGGTTCGGTTAATTTGGTATTCGGTTCGGTTTTGGTTTTAAATATTTAAACTTTTGATTTTCGGTTTCGGTTTCGGTTTTTAGGATAAAAAAACCGAAAAATCGAAAATCGAACCGAATTTAAACATATATATAATTATAATGTATAATATTATTACTAATATATATAAATAAATTAAATAAATATTATATTACATAAATATAATTACATTACATATAGATAAAAAAAATCATAACCCTCAAACCAGTAAGTTATCTCTTTCAAATTCCCTCCCTCACCCTCACCCTCACCCTCACGGCACCTCACTTCCAGAAATTCCCTCCCCCACCCTCACGCCACTCACCCCATTCCAATCCATCGCCGTCCGCCTAAGCTCACGGCGGGCGACCACCAAATCACCACTTCTCCTCTCCCTGTTTCCGCACACACAATTTTAACTAGTGATATTTCGGTTAATATGGTTATAAACCGAAACCGAACCGAAAATTTCGGTTTCGGTTTTTTCGGTTTTTAATGTATATGGTTCGGTTTTGGTTTCTAATAATAATAAATTCGGTTATGTCGGTTTTGGTGATTTAGTTCGGTTCGGTAACCGAACCGAACCATGCTCACCCCTAATCATGAATATGTTCAATAATTCACAATCCTTACTTATGCTTCTCC